>JAUEKT010293358.1:0-11294 GCA_031762655.1 Doris verrucosa | reverse complement strand
TAGCATCCTGTCCAGAGGATGATCTTGCATGATCTGTTCCGCTTAGCGCTACAGAAGTTGGGATAAGCTCTGGCTCTTTGGGTCTGTCAAGGCCTAGAGGAAACTTTACCTTATTTTTCTAATAGAGTACACATTGTGATAACGGCAGTGTTCAGCCGTTAAGGTTGAAAGAGCTAATAGCACCCAGTTGCGGATCAGAAATTTCTCGGCCGTATTAAAGTACAACAAGATTTAGAATACAAAATATTTGTTGACTACTCTCATCGCTGACAATACATTTAATAATGACTATATTCATGTTCAAAATGTGGAACTGTCCCCCTTACCATCAAACTCTGCATTGCCGACTCCAACGATGATGATGGACATGGGCAGCTGGGAAGCCTAAAGACGAGGAAAGAAACACGTCATTGCGGCGGGGGTACAATCAAAGTGTGTTTGAAAGTGTTTTGATTTGATTTCAGGACTTAAAACTTCAATACCCTCAAAAGACATTATATAAAACTCAGAAATATGATTAATCGTACTTCTTTGTCTGAAAAGCTTCTTGACGTTTAATCACTTGGAAGGCTGTAAAAATAGCATTACCAGACAAACATCCCAAACAGAAAAAGGCCTTTAGGTTTGTTTAATGAAAAGGAACTGTACTTAATAATACCTTGAAGAATTTGTTACTAAAATTATTGGTGAGACTGAGAATTTGCGAGAAAAGTAGGCAAATCATATTTATAACAACTGGCTTCACCAAAACGGCAGGCATTAATTAATATAGCAAAGGATTAAGACAAAGGGCATTTAAGTAACTGTTCTGTAAGTATACGTAAAATGCTGGGGAACATTTCTTCTAGGGCTTATTTTTAAACTGCTTACATTTACTATGGAATCTATGGTCTGAGCCATGTCTGTGATGATTCCATCTGTGATTATCAGGAGTACAAAATAGTGTGAGCCAGTGGTGTACTCACGAGCGAACCTGAGAACCAGACAAGAAAAAGGAATAATATAAATATATAAACCCCTAAAAGGTGGTCTGTTGGTAGAAATCGGCGACAACACTTAATCTCTTTACATGCAATCACGCTCCCCGTCCTACATCCAATAATGATCTGATATTTTCCAAACAAACATTATATCAATAAAATGCAGAATTTAAGCTTAAATTTCTTTCTTTGATATTTAGACAAAAACTAGACTTCCCTTTTGAATTTGCTGAATAACTGCTAGCAAATTAAGCTCTGGGACAAGAAACCATTTCGTTATTGATAACACGTACTATCATAAGTGACATATGTATATAAACATAATTTATAAAACATATTTCAAGAGTGTGTGACAAATCCGTGTACGGACCGCATGACATGGTTGATGACGGGGGAAAAGTTAGTTGGTCCGTAGAGTTGCAACTTGGAAAGGGAGGTCTGGTAGGCTTGAAGGATGCCACCCACCCCATGGCAATAAGGGTTGCTGGCATTGAAATTCTGACGAGGAAATGGAAAAGATTACCAACGTATCGCCTTAAATTCATGTTGTAGGCCAGCAAAAATGATAATCAACAATGATGATGATACTAACAAAAAAATAAAAAAGGAGTAAATGTTTCCAGAGAATATACAATATAACGACATTGCCAGATAATTATGGCACAGTAAGAGACATATGGAGTTGGACAAGGTTGCTACCTACCACTGGGAATTCATGTGAGACTGCTTCTGTTCCAGCAATTTTCGCCCCGAAACCAAGTACTGGAAACATTTTATCCCTGTCAATAAAATCATGTACAAAGTGTTTGTAATATAATAATAACATATAAAAATATAACACTCTCAAGATGTATAACAATATTTCTTTGATAAAGAATTACAGGGGATGATTTTCATTCTCCCCTCTTGTTAAGCCTGCAGATAATAATAACGTCTTGACTAAGAAACAAAATTTGTTCATATTTGTTTGGCTGCATTTGAAGTTTTCTTCATATATCTCAAACCGAAATTAAGGAATACAAATTACTACATTCATCAATCCTCTCCAAAATGACCATCAGGAATTACATGTTTGTTGGCACAATATTGTTTGGCTTTAGTTTTTGACTTGGGTGTGACATACATCCCTTTCATGTTTATTCTTATTCATCATGATATCGTATCTTCATGCAAGTGTGCCCGGATATTTGCCATTTGATTCAAAGTATATGCAACAACATTTTTTTCTCATTAATACAATCATCAAATCCTTCATTCGTTCAACCATTCATTCATATATATGTGATTTTGGGTTGATATTGAGATTGTTTTGGTTGTTTTATTTTCAAAGTAAGCTGACACTCTATACTTACGAGTGGCTGAATGGTAAGAGCGTCGGACTGGTGACTGAGAGGTACCGGGTTCAAATCCCAGCCGCGACCATTGTGTATATTCCTAAAGCAAGAAAATTTACTCCAATTGCTCCACTTGACTCACGAGTAAATGAGTACCAGCAAGGGCTGGGGAGAGAAGCCTGCGATAGACTAACATCCTGTACAGGGGATGATCTTGTATCATCTGTTCCACTTAACACTGCAGAAGCCGGGATAAGCTCTGGCTCTTTGGGTCTGTTAAGGTCTAGAAGGAACTACACTTACGAGTCGTAATCTTGGATGATTTCCCCGACAGCCTTGATTGCTGCGGCGTACTGGTTGGGCTGATAAGGGTTCATGAAGTGCAACGAGGACGACTGCATGGGGTTGCCGTTGGATGCCGTGTAATCGATGGCCACTGTGAAGTTCATTTGGAGGCTGGGTTGGAGAATGGATGAAAGAAACGAATTATCGACTGGTATGTTTGGGTTTAAGCCAAAATCTATTCTGTAACTTGAACATCGTTAACACTGATGTCACAAGTTGGTGCCAAAAAAAAGCCTGCAGCTAAGGGTTGTCAGATAAGTGAAACCTGCCCCATCTATCAAGCCTATGAACCCTTCCTTGTTTTCCCTATTACTCCCTTGAGACAAACAGATTATTTTTACTTTTGGCCCTTTTTATGTTCCTTAGAAGAAAAAACCCAAACCAAGAACATCAGCCTCCTTACCATGTTTTGCACTGATAATGCATTTCATGGCACATGCCGTAGAATGAATGAGTAAGCGTTGATTTAGTTATTGATTACCTTTAATCAACAACAACATCACATTAGTTTGGAAGTAAAGAGATGCTGTAACCTGGATGTAGACTTATAACACACAAATTAGGATTGTGAGATTAGGATTCACATTGAATTACGTTATTTAAAAACATGGAACACATTTTACTAATAAAATATTCATTATCAGAACAGAAAACATGCGCACTATTGGACCACAGCACTGATTTTTCTGGCGGTACACGGAAAAAGACTGTTGTCTAGACAATAGAAGTGAAAAGGTGTGTTTACCAGCAAAAGCCAAAGGTCTAACACGAATGCATGTAAAGAAGGTCTAACACGAATGCATGTAAAGACCAATTTTAATTTCATTTTTCAGTCCACGATAATTTATTTTGCAACCTATCTATAGTATATTTTTTTTCATATGAATGAGACTGAGAGGCTTTTGTATTTCATGTCAACACAGCTAAACTCATACACAAGAATGTAGATGTGCTCAGGCATACACAATTTAAAATCTAGAGGTATTCTTTGCGCTCTAAGCAAACTGTCAAAACAATTTCGGATTTCATATCTTCCTGAAAATAGAAAATTTCCTTTTTTCTTTCTTTACATACTCTCTCTAATTTGGAAATAAAGGATTGACAACATCGTATTCCTTACCCTCCTTTCAAGAAATCTAAAAATGTATATTGTGGTTGAATTTTGAAGCTGATAACAGTAATCTGAAAATGAAAAAAACAATTTGCAAATAAGAGCAAATTTGGCCTAAATTATATTGACTAATTTGATCATTCAAACCAGGTGAGCAAAATGGCAGTATTAATGAAGAAAGCAATCACTGCCTGTTCCTCATAAAAAAAACTGTTGCTAAAGTCACATCGGTGGTCAGTTCGTATTATGCTCTTAATGTATAACTTTCTTATTTTCATACACTCCTGTGGCTCATGTGGCATGGTAAGTAAGAGTTATAAAGATAAAGTATTGCAACTTAGACGAGCTTTGGGTCTTACAGGAGAATATTCTCATGTCCTAGATGACTTTGAGTCACAGAAAACTTCATGTCTCATCATTTATAAAGATTATGATTGAAATGATTTTAAGTTCTCAAGATTGAATGTGGATAATTGCTTCCTTTAATAACTGGATGTTTTACCAAACTGAAAACTTTTCATCTGAATACAAGAAGAGACCACTTTTATAATCATATTTAACAAAATAAAGGAATTTCGTTTACATTTAAAAGCATGCGCAAAATGTTCACAGAAAAGCAAAATGAGAATATCTTTACCTCTCCAGAATTCTTGTAGTTTTTCTTCTTTCCCCGCTTCTTTTCATTTATCACCTTAAAAAGTAGAAGAAAAAAATACCAATATAAAAAATCTTTGGAAATTTGTCATGCTACTAATATGCATAAGGATGATTAATAAAAAAGATTTCATCAAAGCATCCAAGAATAATTTCAGATAGTGCTACCTTGAGTCATATAAATAAGCCAAAGTTTAACAACATAAGATAAGATAAGAAATACTTTTATTTTTCCAAAGAAACATTGCTTTGTTTAAAAATTTGGTTTTGACAATAATTTGCACATATAAATTGCCGTAAACATGCAGAATTCAAAGATAACACTATTCATTAATTACAACAAAAAAATGTTTTCATAGCATTCCTCATGGGAGATGGGACGTGACAATATGGAGATTATAAATGTAAATTTTATGAAAACAAAATCTTTAAACAATAACATTTGCCATTGTGAAGTTTAGCGTGGTTGGTCCATCAGAAAGTAAAAATTGCATACATACCTGGTAGGACCTTGAGGAAACAAATCCTTCCGACAACTCTGATAAATTTGTTTGAAATTGGCCGATAAAGTCATGCCTGAAATAGAGTAATTTTTTCAAATCTTTAGAATTCCAATCCTGCTGTTTCTTTCCTTTTGTTTTCTTCCTCAGCTGCCAGAAAATAGTTAAAACTTCTCAATTTTTTTTATTTTTTGGTTATAAGAGATACAATTTCAGAGGGGAACAATGGGTTCTCACTCAGTAAATACTGTTAAAACATATTTTACATCTTTGATTTGCTTTTTAAATTTATCTATTTTGTTTATTTATGTGAAATTAAACTTGTTAACCTTTTCTGCATATTTTACAGTAAAGCAAGATAGAAAAGAAAGCTTGATGGAAGGGAGAAACAAAAGTAGACCACTAGCAAAACCCATCAAGCACAAACCAATTTCATGTTACAATTTTCATAAAATGTATGTTTTCTCATTCAGTGATTATGGTGACAACATTTTTTAAAAATTGAATATGTTAAAAAAAATACACAATTTAGTGCCAAAAAATTGTAATTTGCCTTGCATTTTTAAAATATCATAATTTGCATCACATTTTTGTAACAATTACTGGAAATTCGAAAGAACAGGCTGGTCTGAAATGATAGGAGTTGGAAGTTTGCCGTTTAATGTGTGTTGGAGGTAATTCAGTTCAGTGCAGGTTATAAAATCAACTGAGTATTAGTGACACTCACCCTCCATCAGCATCCCAGTCATAACACTCTACAAGAATAGACCTGCAAAGGGAGACAATGCAAACATGAATAGAACAAGATTCATAGAAGTTGCATTCAATCTTCTTCGTCACTGCTAAATATTACGCAGAGCTCATTATTTTTCGACAGCGTTACTTTTTAATCTCAGATGTTTTTTAAATTGTATCCTGAGATAGTGTGTGCAGTGCCCTCGCCAGCTTCAATATTTAGGGTATTGGGTTGTTTTGGATTTTGTTTTTGTTTTTTTGTCGTTTGGTGTTACAAGGGTGTTTTTTTTTGCCAAAAGACTCTGCAGTCGCAAATTACGAGCTAGTTCACCCATGGATAGCATTCCCTGAGAGTCCATACTTTGGACATTTTGAAATTCATGTTCATTATCTGTGAAGACTCTTAATGACGACCTCAAAAGAAAGCTTAAGAACATTCGACTAACATCTGCCAACAATGTCTAGAATATCTGAGATATCGCAAGGAGTAGACAAAAGTGAAGAAGATTCAGTAAAGACAAAAGGAAATTTGCTGAAGCTGCTAAGTCGGTTGACTTGGCTAGTGGACTTTTGTATGTTTATTTGTTTGTTTGTTTCTTTGAAATTAAACCCTGTGCACCGTAATGATGATCTCAGGGTGGCTAGTGGACAGCTTTAGGTCAGGTGGGTTGTCAAAATTTCAGTTTCATCAAATAAACAGGCTCCTGGGCAAGATAGGCTCTTTGGCGGAAATCACTGTACTTTTGAATACCATTCTATCTCATTATTAAAAGAAATCTGAGAATAGTCCTAGTTGACTCGATGGCTGCCATCACCTGTGCTTGTCGCCGTTACAAAGCAGTCTCACAGGAATGCAAAAAGGCTGCCACGTTGGATTCAAGGTGTTCTTCACCACTTCTGTTTTGTGTACAAGGGTGTAGCTGTGATAGAAGGAAACAAGTTTTTAAATGAGTCATTAATCTTTCCATACATGGTTATCTCACAACAATATGAAAATGGCTCATAATCTCAGAATGTTTGTACACCAGATACTCAAAAACAAAATCATATTCAGGGAACATTCAAAACACCACTTAAAGAGATCTTTATCAAGAACTACACGATATAAATCTAGAGCATTACAAAAATTTTCATTCTTCAAAGAAATTCCACAGTTTTTCAAATTCTTTTCCAAAATACATTCATAAAGTGAATCATAAAAAGAAGAATGAATACCATACCTCATATCTTCGTTGACGCGATAGAATTTTAGAAAAGGATCAGATTTTCCAAAGAAATCTTTCTTGTCCAGATGATTTCCCTTCATTTGAATAATGACTTCATCCTAAGGACCAAAATAAAACAGACCAAAATAAATTTGAATAATGACTTCATCCTGAGGACCAAAATAAAACAGACTTGCATGCAAAGTTTGAGCATTTGGTTGCATAGCACCATTAGCTGGATTTCTAAAAACTACAAACCGGAAATGAAGATCAAATCAAGGCACCCCCCAAATGAAATGGAATATACCAGATGTGCGTCATGACAAATTGATGATTTTGTGAAGCAAAGGAAAGTACAAGATATGTGCTTTATGATAAATTGATGATTTTGTGTAGTATAGAAAAGTACCAAATGTGCTTTATGACAAATTGATGATTTTGTCACATAAAAAAAGTATGAGCTGGGATTTATAACAAATTCATGATTTTTGTCAAGTAAAGTTATAACTGAAGTCATGCTATGAAAGGTAAACTAACTATTTGAAAGAAGATGTTCTGTCCAAAAGGAGACCAAAGTGGGTTCTGTGCTTTCTTTTTGACGGGGAACATTTTCATTCAACGGAATACATCATCCGGTATCTTAATATGTATAAAAAGCACACTGTTACTTTTGCCTCTCTGAAAGGTGACGGAAAAGATGGGGAGCATTTTACATTTGCGTATAAAATAGTAAGATGCTGTAAGTTCATCATGTCATGTTGTAAGAAGAGCTCCAAAAGAAAGAAAAAAAGACACAATTGAAAACTCTCAAATCAAACACCACCACTCCCCCCGCCCCCCCCCCCCAACCCCCATTCTGCCCAAAAAGGCTATGTGCGAAGAATGATAAATCCTTGTGTGCATGAGAGAAAGAGCTTACCTTACAAGAACTGACTTCTTCTGTTCTGACTGTGAAATCAATACAAAGAAGGTTGAGTTAATTTCCATCCCTAAAAAGATGATTTATATTAAGCTTTATACTGTGTGCAAAAGCTACGTAAAACAATGTCCTATTCACAATTACCAACAGGTTTACAAGGTCAGTAATGGCAATGCAGAAAATCACAACAAAAAAAGAGAATTTTTGCCATTGGTAGTATCTCCAGACTCATACACAATTATTGTGAAATTGTAGCCTCGTTGACTATGAAAGCTAAAGTCAGAAGACAAAACACTTATAAATAAATCATCGCTGATCCCACGAACTAAAGAAACTGACATAAACATCACATTTCAATTCCTGCCGTTGGTCATTGATTACTGTGACACATTTCTACAAGGCTGCAAATATTGATTTGAATATATTCATTCCATTTTAAGACTATAACAGAAATGATAGTAATATTTTACCTAGACAAGTTTTAAAGAGGCCAAGGCAGTTACATACCTTTTTGCTATAAAATGACCGAAAAGTCAATTACGTTAATTTGTAGTGTCACCAATGAAATGTCTTTAAACAACCTTGATCCCTCACCTCCCTCCTCCCCCCTCTTCCCCAAAAGGCAACCGATATTAGAGACAACCAAATAGTGTAGAGTAAGAAAATAACATGGATTCAGGGTTTTTAAACCTTTTGTACGTACCAATGATCTGTCCATTCCTGTTTGAAGGCCCACTGAAATAAATAACAGTTCAAATGGTTGCAATAATGTCCATTTGTTTGTTGCTTTAACATTTTGAATACATACAAAGAGCTCGATGAGTTCTCATTGAAAACAGTTTTCATCATTTATAATGTTTTTGTATGGTCCCATTTATACTGACTTTTATATTAGAGTATTATAGATCGGATCTCAAAAGAGTTATAAAATCATTTGCAAAATCCTATTAATGTAGCCTTTGATACATGATATACCGTAAGTAAAACTTCTGCCTCATTTATTGATGCTATTTAAAAAATATAAACCCAATATGGCAAGAATAAAATTCAGTTCAAACATTTTGAAAATTAGCAAGAAGAACAAATTTTGTTACAAACCTAGTAAGAGAAAAAAGTTCTTCTCAACCTCAAACTTACAAATATCAACTTTACATTTTAATGAAAAAAAGCTCCCCACTGCTCAGATAAATAGCTTTGTAAAAAAAAAACCCCATTGTGGTCAGATATTCCAATACTTACACAAGTTTAGCTTCATATCGCGCATTTGGTGCACTCACTAGCTCGCCCAATGAACATTCCATTCTACCAAGAAAATCCTGTAATCAGGATAATAAATTGTTAATACTAGAAAACCAAACTAAAAATTTTCAATCATTGCTTTCTCCGGCATTGTCCAAATTTTGAGAAGAGCTTAAGCAATAAAATACTCAAAATCATTACTTTTAATGTTGGTTGCCATGGAAATGGCCATCATGGAATTTTATACATTGTTTTCTTGAAAGATTTCTTTTTATTTGAAAAGATAAATCAAAAATCCTTTTTACATTTAGCCATGATTAGGTTAAATCTTGTAGTTGACAACATTTTAAAAACCTAAAATTCATAAGAAGGAGAAGGTAACCATAAAGGTCGGAGATGCAGAAATTTTGAATGCATAATATAAGGTAACCATAATATTCTCATCATCCAGTATCTAAGCATGCCATACATATCAAAAGATTCCAAACTCACATGGTCAGCCAAGTTTGAGCTGCTGCTGTCAATATCATACCTGATAGAATTGAATTTAAAAAAAGAAAAACAAACACAAAAATGTATAAGTTTGATACAACTGTGATGTTTTTCAGACTCAAAAACGTATTTTCAAAATAAAGGCTGGAATGACATATCTCGATACCAATGCACACTGAATCAATGGCCTGTAACTACAACTGGGGCTAAAAGTGATCATCAATGGAAAGGTATGAGCAACCCGCACACTAAATCGTTGTAGTGTAATGCTATCTTTTAGCCTGATCCCTTTTATCCTTAGTGCATAGACTGTAAGCTTTCAAAAACACTTGCAAAACAAAATAAAATTGCTCAAAAGTCAATTTCAGCATATTTATATCTCATATCTGCAACAATCCAATCCAAGGTAGATCACCTCAATTCTAGTAACCGTGATATACGAGTATATGATTTCAATGGTTTTTACTTACACCTCAAACTGGACCTTCTGTCTTTCTTCAAAGCAATAGTCCACCACAAATTTCTTCACAAAATCTGGATTCAAATTATTCTCAATGGTCTCAGTTCGTCCAACCTGTTGGGAGAAAAAACACGATTAAAATCAAACTTTGTATTATGATGGAGAGATTTCCTTACATTGCACAACTTAACCATAAAATCCAGTGAATTGATCTTGATCAAGACTCAAATATCTAAAGAAAAAATGTAAAAAAAAAGAAGAAAAAAAAGAAAAGAAAAATAAATCAAGCTGCATTATCAAATTCAGGGCTAGATTAGATATCATACAAATGCAGAATTATAAATGAATGACATTTAAACAGAATTTGCCGAAGACGTATGGTTATATATATATAAAAATAAAGAAAAGAGAAACGAGATTCATGCCTAACAATATATTGAGAGAAGCTTAAACTTTGCCGAGCTAGCATTAATGTCAAAGGATTCAATGACTCCAGAATGACAATTTGAGTCCCCACTTCATGCATTTAATAATGAGAAATTAAAACTTACTTACCTCATGAACATTTTTTGTTTTGGGGTCAACCATCTTCAAAACACACATGGGATCAGACTTGGAAAGAATGTCATGGTCGGCCAGTTTGCTAAAGAAAACGAAAACGATTCAAATTCCAAATGCATGAATCTTTTCTTATCCCATTGACAAAAGCAAAGAATTTGTACGAAAGAGGTAAACATCATCATCGTCATTGCCTTTCACCCTTTCCAAGGTATCGGCCACGAACAAACTTCCTCCAGTCATCCCCTACTTAGTCTCATCTATGTGAATCCATTCCAACTCCTTTCCTTCATGATGCCCACCACTTTGTCAATGTCCCTATGGGTTCCATTGCAATCCAAGACATAGTGTTCTTCTCCTCTTTTTTAAGTGGTAACATTTGTGGCTACTGCCCCTAAAACTATGTCAAGCTCTTCAAAAAATTACAAAGAATAACATCAACATAAATAAAACTTTAGTAGAATCAAATTTGCTCGCAATAAAGAGAAGGTGTACCAAGAAAGAACGCAAAAGTTTAGCAGAAAACAAGGGAAAAGAATGCACACAATGGCCAACTTATCTTAATATTTAATGAAAATCTACTTTCAATTACACTAAAACATCATTTTATCTAAAACATATTTCATACCGACAAGAAATACTGATCTCCACTTTTGTGAAAGGCAAGCTGGCGGCTGTTCCTGGAACGAATGAAGGCTCCATGACAGCGTCGCGATGAGATGTGGATACCTGGAACGACCTAATGTAAATTGAAATAATACA
>JAUEKT010293247.1:0-11296 GCA_031762655.1 Doris verrucosa | reverse complement strand
TCAGAAGGGAAAGACCACCGCTGTCAATGACATGTAACAAATCATTCAGTACTCGCAAAAGAGCAGTTTCAGTGGAATGGTTAGAGCGATATGCTGACTGGAAAGTTTCCCAAAGTCCATTTATTTGTAGATGATTGCACAGACGTTTCAGAACAACCCTTTCAAGAATTTTGGAAATGAAAGGGAGATTTGAAATTGGCCTATAATTTTGTAAAATGTCTTTATCTAAACTTTGTTTCTTTAACAAGGGCTTCACCAGGGCAAGTTTATACACATCGGGAACCTTTCCAGTCACCAGAGACTCATTTATAATTTCAGTAATAGTTGGTAAAATTATTTCAATAGATTCTTTTAGTAGGTTTGTTGAAAGAGGATCGAGTTCACAGGATTTTGATTGACTTGATGTGATAATCTTTAATATTTCATCCTCTGCAGCCGCATGGAAATCAGAAAGACGATTACTCCCAGGAAAATTTTTGATGCTAGGAAATTTTGGGGAGTTATCCAACTGTTCTCGTATTTTGACAATTTTCTCACTGAAAAAACAAGAAAGTATTTCTGGAAGCTCATTCAAGTCCAAATGGGTTGGTAGTGAAACGTCTTTCTTCTTTCCAAGAAGCTCAGAGCACAACCCCAAAAAATTATTGTTTATAATTCTTTGCATTTAGTAAGTTGGATTTGTATTATTCAGATTTGACTCTAAAAATTGTTTTTTTTTGAGATCTGTTTTGCATTTCAAATAAAAGTCTTTATCAAAATTCTGTCTAGTTTTGATCCACTTCCTTTCTGCTTTCCTTTTCCTTTGCTTGGCTTGCTTGACTTCAGCATTGAACCATGGAGCCGACTTCCGAATGTTGACAGTTCGTTCAGTTAATGGTGCGTGTGCTTCAAAGGCACATGCAAGAACGGTATTTAGTGTCTCTGCAGTGATCGTCTCATGAGCATTGAGCTCCGATGTTATGTCCTTCTTCAGGTCGCAAATGTTCCCTTTTTTTTTAATGCTTCTTGATTTCAAAAGGATTTTTCTTGGTTTAGTTTTCACTGATGGTATAGTGAAGTGTATGAGGTTGTGGTCTGATATCATGTTGTAAGTGTTGTCGAATGAGGTGAATGGAGGGTCTTCGCCGGAAATCAGCCAGTCAATGGTGTGGCCTGACTTCTGTGTTGGGGTGTCGATGTATTGGTGTAGATGTAGGTCATTTAACATAGATTTTATTCGTTTGGTTTCGGAAGTATCCCTATCAAATTGAATGTTGAAATCCCCAATGAAAATATTGGTCTGAGATAGAATAGCGTGGGATGAAAAGAATTCGTGGAGTTCGAGAAGATAGTCGGAAGTTTTGAGTTGGTTCATTTTGCTTGGAGGGGGTCTGTAGACACAAGAAATGTTTACTTGAAGGTCGGAAAGTAAAAGAGATATAGATAGTAGTTCGAAGGTCTTGAAGTTGGATCCCCGATCTTCAGAAAAGGTAATTTGTGAAGACAATTCCGTCCTATGGATGACTGCAAGCCCACCTCCTGTTTGACCCGTTTGCCTTGATTTCGTCTTGATCTCGAAACCGGGTGGCACCATTTCAAGAATCAGCGGCTCATCACATTACACTGTACATGTATTTCCTTATCCCGAAGGTAGAAAGAAATAATAAATAAATAAAAAAAACGCCAAGGGGACAGCTCCATAAAACTAGCTCTAGTCTACATCTAGATCCAAATTCAGCTGAACAATTTGAATATATTCTATAGAACTAAATAGACATTCTAGATTTTACACCATATAGCCTTCTTTGGAAAGCGTTGGACTTTTGTGCTCTTTGTAAAAAAAATTTCAGGAGATGTCTGTGACATTTGTTCTCAAATGTTGGTACAATGTATCTCTTCTTCTCTAATGTTGCTGTTAGGGCAACCGTTTTGCCGCCATACAGAAGGATGGGAATTACAAGGGATTTGTATAAAGAATATTTATTTGGATGAGAAACTGACTATAATTGCTATTGAGATTCCTCTCGAGTCTCTCTAGATCTGAATTTACTGTTTCAATTCATGATTATACTTCTCTAGTAGATGTGCCGTCTTTTGTATTTAAATTGGGTGACTTCTAACATTTTTACGTTCATTATTATTTCTGTGTTGTCACCACATGTTTTTTTACTGCTTGCCATAATCTTTGATTTTTTTCCTTATTGACCTCCATGCCATATGCTTTTTGTTCTAGTGTGCTATTCCTGCAGAATGGATTAGATGGTCATTAATTACTTCCAAAAGATGTCACTGGTCATTCATACATATATTTATATCATTCTGCAAGAACTCTCGTCATTGTATAGTAAGCTGTCATCATTGGCTTTTTATGCCTTAGCCGCAAGGCCTGTACAATACACACTCACGCTGATCAGCAAGGATGAGGGAGAGCAGGAGAGACAGAGAGACAAAGAAAGAGACAAGTAGACAGTCGGCAAAGATAGACAGAGAGACAAACAGGAAAGAGAGAGACAGAAACAGAGAGACAGACAGAGACAGACAAAGACAGACAAAGACAGATATTTTTTTCTGCTTTTGTGTCTATTCCTATGCTTTTCTGTCTTTGTTCTTATGGGGCTACTCAATTATTTTGTTTATCAATTTATTTTCTCTCACTCAGGACTCATAGACACAGGCCTACCTTGCAGGGCAAGGGGTGAATTTGAGAGCACAAGATAAGATTTTAATACATGTTTTACTTCTTTCAAAGGCAAGCATCTCCTAAACACACTATGCATTTAACCTGATATCAGAGTTGGAATACAGCTTGTTTCATTTGTTATCATTTAAAATTCTAACGTGTAATCGGATCTCTGATAGAGGTCGATCACTCACAGACGAATTCATTCCGTTCCAAAGTATTGAGTCGCATTAGACGTAAAGGCAGATTACTGGTGGCTGGATGAGTGGCTACCAACCACTTACTTGATATCAATTATCAAGTTTGGAAAGGAACAGGGAAGCAAAAAAGAAAAGAAAAAACAAAGAAACAAAAACCTAAATACAACTGACAAAAAGTTAAATTACATACAATCAAGCAGAATACAACTTAGATGTTACTTTGCAAAACTGTTGAAAAAAAAAAAAGGATTAAAACATCTGAAATTTATTACATTGGAAACGGAGTAATTTCAATTTTAATTGATTTCTTTTTAAAATCTCATCTGGCTGCCTACATAATATACATTCACATATATAAAAAAAGTAATTTAGGCCAAACAAATATCTTTAAAATATATTTCAAGGGTAAAAAAACACAATCAAAACATAATTGAATTCAGAGTATATATATGCTCACACATTGGCAAATTTATACAAAGAGGAATGTGGCAAGCAGATAGAAAACCAAAAACCAAACCAAACAGTGAAATTTCATATGACCCACCTTCATCAGAAATAAAGGTAAACGTTAAACAGTTGTTTAATTCAGTTGGGTTGAAAGGTTGGCCGATTTTTTATTTACTGTGCAGCTTTGTCTGTTTTCTATTTCACACATGTCTCAATTGACTCCTTATGTTCATCATGAATTCAGATCAGCAAACTAAACCTCTGAAATTCTGACTCACGAAACAGGACTTCAGAGTTTTAATCAACTGACCATTTATCTTCTATTACAAATAATGTTGGCCTAATGAAAGTAATAAAAACAAATCCTTTCACTCACAGAATCAGATCTATAAACACTTCAATCTTTCATTCCAAATGCTCCTTTCCAGGTGTTTAAAGTTTTGAAAATGAAAACAATAAACTTGCAACTTAAATCTTGGCCTTAGCTCAAATAGTCCACTATCTCTGATAGCAGATTGTGAAACTGCTTTGTTGCTTCATGCGGCAAACTCAAATGGAAGTACCTATGTAATTATTGCTTTCTTCTACAGTCAACAGCATCATAAAAGGCATTGTTCAATATTTCAACATATACAAATTATACACAACATCAGAAAAACGTTCCCTTTTTTCACAGTGTAGCCATTGACATTTGTACAAAGACATAAAATTTTACTTAGACACAGAATTCCTTATCCACACTCAATCTATCTCTTAGCTCGGTCCCTTGTCCAAAAGGGGGGACAGAAGGGAAGACGCAGAGTCCATCTTTCACCATCTAGCATTAAAAAAAAGGAAAGTTCCTTCTAGGGCTTGACAGATCCAAAGAGCCAGAGCTTGTCCCAGTTTCTGCAGCGTTAAGTGGAAGAGATGATACAAGATCATCCCCTGGACAGGACGCTGGTCTATTGCAGGTTTTACTACCCAGCCCTAGCTGGTGGTAAAGGATGCATGGGTCGGGCAGTTCAATCAATGATGCTATCCATCACACTCACTCCCTCTCACAATGATGATTTGACATAAAAAAGAAAATGAAACACAGATTCGAAAAGCACCATTCGATTCTTACAAAATGCATGATGACCTTGTACAGCCCTTTCTTAAGTCCAGAAAAGATTGATGTATGACGATAAATGGTAAAAATAGTATCATCAAATTGCTGGTCTTTCAGGCAAGTTGCAATAGAGTGATATCGCAAGGCAGACATCCTAATTACTGGGTATTTTCAAACGCTCATGGTTAACTGAAAATATCTTTGAATAAGCAAATTACTGTGAATAATATACCTCCCTATGTCATATGTAGTTTACAAAGAATAATGAAATATGACACAAAATACATGAACCGGTATACCCTTTTCTGTATAAAATGTAAATAATTCATCATACACATATCATATATTTAGGCTTTTTGTTAATATGAAAAGCAAGAACAAAGCAAAATGTACATCACAGTTAGAACATTTTTGGAGCCTTATAGTGCTCGCAAATGTAATCTCTCTTTCATTTCATTCTGTGTTGCTCTTAGCCGGGGGAGTAAAATTCACTGCAAAGTGCCATGAGATTGTTACATCAATAATATGTACACTACATAAATGTCCTCTTATTGTACTTCAGACCTGTGCATAATCTATGACAATTGATTGTCAATCATTAACCATCACCCTGCCACACTCATGATCGTAGTCAATCTTCAATCCTTAATTGTTAGCGATTATGATTATGACCATAACTAAAAAAACCCAGAAAAACCAAAGTATAAAGCATTACCTTCTAGCTCCTATGATAATAAGACACTCCATACCACTTAACATTTAATGAACTCATCAAATTTGATTTTTACCCTTCCTCCCCCGACAACAATTCATCCCTCATTAATTTTAATAAGCTAAATAAAAGCTATCTCCGCCCGATCATACTCAGCCAAAGTCGACAGCTGACCATCGACTATCAAACCCAAAGTTGGGAGAGGACACCCTCCCCCTTTGCTCTGTGCCACACCAGCCCTTTCTTACGTTTATTACGTTGCCCCTCCCCACCTCCCCCCCCCTCCCCACTCCTCCTCACCTTACATCTAACAACCTTCCCCCTTCTTCCCTCACTCACTCACCACTCATTGAGACAATAAAAGCCATTTGTGATAGAAAGAAAATAAAGCAAATGCATAAAACAAAGCCAAAGACTAGATTTGGTAGAAAAGTGATAATCATAGATTTCATGACAAAAATGACATTAATCGTACCCTTCATGAAAAAGGCAGGATTCAGAACAAATGACAGAATGATAACTTCGACCTTTCAATGCTTCTATTTCATAGTAGGAAGCCAGAATGCATATGAGTATTATGAGTTTTCCACCATGTATTTGCTACATATTACAAAGATGGAAAACACAAAATTATTACCACTGGTGAGTTTCTCTTGATTATGCTTGATAATTTATATTGCAAAGGTAAGAAATATAGACCATACATCAGTTCCCTATTTTGTGGGTCTATATTTCTGATGTTCACAACACTAAAACATCACACAAAACACACACAAATGAACCAAATGGCACAATGTTTTGTTTCTTTTCTCTGTAAAGTGCAACAGATATATGGCCAAGTAATCAAAGTCCTCTAATTATCCTCATATGAAATATGAGCATTGAAAGATTTGAGCCGCCAGAGGGGTAATTTGAGAACTTTTTTCTGAAAAAGGCCAAACGCCATTTATAAGAAGTAAAATGTGAGCGGAAGCAACAAATGTTCAAGTAATTGATGGTGTACAGAGACCTTCAAAACTGCTGATGAAGTATCAGGTGTGAGAAAAACATTATATGATTGCAAAAGTCGTAAAGCAAGATCAGATCTGTAATCAAGCCAAACAAAAAAATGAATATCGGTTTATGGAGATAGGGAAATTAGCATTCTCCAGCAAAAATCAAGTAAAATTTGACTACGAGGGTCCTAAAGCCTAATTATTAAACATTTACGTAAGGTACTCGTGTGTGTGGGTGTAGACTCTAGATCTACAGCTAAGTCAAAGTGGCAAATTCCCTTCCAAAGTTAATTCTTCTGCATCGTGAGTTGCACCTTCCATACTCTCTTCTCATGATCAGTGGCTATTTTCATGATTCAGTCCTGGTATTACGTCTGCAAGATATTTATATCCTAGTATTGTATAATACTTCAACTAAGAAAAACAAACAAACAAGAAAATCATAGATTCATATGACTCTTTACTGGAATTAGAGGTATTGAGTAAAGTCCATTGTATTGCATGTAGATTCTAATGGTTGGAACAATTGAGCAATAATATATACATAATACAACATATTGCAATTTCTATATAAATCAATATTTCAGCAGTATGATTATTCAAGCATATAATTATAAAAATATTTAATCTTTTTCGTCTTTTTAGTCTTAGTCCTGATAAGAAGCTAATTTGAAAAAATCTGAAAAATTCACTCTTCCCAATATGATTAAAGAATGTTGTTATAATAATGAAAAGCAAGTTACCGGTAAATAAAATCTGATTCAATAAACCACAGTGGACACTGCTTTGGTCAACGCCACTCAACCCGATTTTCACTCAACTCCATCTTTTTCCCGTTCTAACCCCAGCAGTACAGGGATTAATAGTAAAAAATGAAAGCTAAACCAACTTTGCAATGACAAATACACCTTTGAAAAGATCCCTTATCCTCTCATTTAGTTCGAGACTTTAGAAACAAATGTAAGCTTCTTATGTAGGCACTAAGTTTAAATGATGCATGTATCATGTGACCGATCGCGGCCTCGAAATTACAGGGTCGCAAGTTCACATATTGATATAATAAAATCAGTTTTTGAGGTTCTGATTGTTGCAGTTTCTTTTGGACATCAAACCTTGTACATCAGCTCAAATTACATGAAACATTGAGGGAAGGGAAAATACATACAATAGAAGTCCCCTGTATACTTTTTGTCTACTGTACATGAACTAGTACAAGGAATACAGATTTCCCAATATGCTTCAACGAGGTGTGCAACTGCAACGCTATGTGGCTAATGTCACTCCTTGTCTTGAAGCAAGAGCAAGGTGGTAGGTTTGAATATCAGCACAATGACATGACCTTCATCAAGAGGACGGTTCATTTATACATGAATCAGAGTGAGAGTCGGTGTGTTCACTGTATTCTAACTAAAAAGCAGACAATTGGGTTGTTTTATGCAAGCCGTACAGCTGCTCTACTCATCTGTAAATTAATGTGCGCTGGCACTATCAATCAGCAGTACTGTGTACCTACAGTGAAATCGTTCTTCCGTTCTTTAACTGTCTACTGACTAGAAAACAACATGAAGTTTCATATAGATAACAACATCAAGTCCAGCGAAATCACCACAGTTAACTATGGCAAATGGTACTAGGAAACTACGAAAGTCAAAATACACATTCAAACTTATTGACAAAGCTTGGGGTCTTTTGATTTTCACCAAACAAAGAAAATTTCATACCTGAATTTTTCACTTTCCATTTATGTCATTTGACGATCAGCTTAAGATAGTCCACTGCACAAGGTTTTACCTTAAAGGGCTGGAACAACCAAAATGTATCACATCCTATATGAGCGATTCATCAACTGGATACACAAACAATGCATTGAAATCACTGCTTAATAATAATAATAATGTTTATTCATCCCTTTTCAGAGCAATTATACAGATCCATATTAGAAAGCATTTAAATAATCTAGTTCTAATGACTTTAATTTCCATCCGTAAAATTTTCCCTTACAGCATTTCACATGGACACATACACAAATACATGTATTTCAATTTCAAAACTCATACAATTTGTTTACAATATGTCACAGCATTCATCTAGATCATATTTTCACTGCAGAATTTTATCCAATGACAATTTTGTAAATTTTACAGAAGACAATAACAGTTGACTAAGAGATCATCTACCCTTCTTGTTTGTTCTTTAATACAAATATTCACATTGTACAGGTTACATTCTAAACGTGTACTTACATTGGGCTATTGAATGTGTCCATTAGGTTTGTTGTAATTAGGCATGTAAGCACATTCCACTATTTTTACAGGTAGCTGGTTAAAATTCTGCATTGGTCATATCATATAATTCATGATAAAACTACGACACTATACACAGAGACTAAAAAGCAAGCAATAATCAAAACATAAAGAAATTCAACTTTACTTGGAGATATTCCATTCAATTCAATGCTATGATTTTTTTATTGCCCACAAAAGGACATGGCGTTATTCGTAGTTTTAGATTTTTGTCAGCAATCTCTACAGCCTGTCAAAACATATCCTCAAGCGTTGTTCAACAAAAGAAAAGTTGAAAGCTGAATTTTTGGTAACAAAAACCCTGAGGAAAGTTCATCATCCTATCATTTTCAAGCTAATGTAGACGGAGGAATGGAAAAGGTGAAATGAACATTGAGCCATTGACGTATTGATAAAAAAAAACCTCACATTGCAGTGTTGCCCCAAACTCAGCGTGGTGTGTATGACTGCCATTAGAAAATATGCGCTTTTTTTTGTTGAGCGACATATTACAACTGTTGTTATAACAAAACAACAAACTGTTGTTGAACAATACAAATTTGATGTCGAACAATATATAACTACTGTTAAACAATATATAACTACAACACAGACATCTTGCGTATTGATTGGTCAAGTAAATATAATAGTGAGTTTAACTGAGAAAGAGTTATTTTAGCCATAAAACCATTCAGACAAGGCCTAAAGGGTACAATTAAAAAAAACATATAAAATTAGTTCTCGAGTATTCACATTTAAATTTTCAAAAGAATCAGTGATCAGAAAATCTTCTTCTCAAACTTTACAGGAAAGAGAAATGTAACATAAAACAATAGAAACTACCGATATGCATAATCGGCAATAATTATTGGCAGACATAAATTTTCATATTTTCATGATCCCCATCTCATTACATTTGCACTCAGAGCACTTCCATCAAACTCTTCTCCCTAACACATCGAACATGTATTCCGTCGAATAATACAGTCAAACAACTACTTCTTAGAAAGACTTGTTGTCATGACGTACAAAGAGCAAAAGTTGGACAAGTGACCCAATTTTAATCTTTCATCAGCCGAGTGATACGCTTCAATTCATAACAAAACAAGCCTCTGTATGATGAAAATACTGAATGGAGTCCAAACAAAGTAAGCACTGTTCCGTTCAATGAAAACAACTCCCACATGAAAAAGGATGAATAAAGATTTTATGTACTGAAAAACCACATCAAGTAAGTAAAATAAAGTTCCTTCTAGCCGTAACAAACCCAAAGAGCTTATCCCGGTTTCTGCAGCATTAAGAGAAACAGACGTTACAAGATCATCCCCTGGACAGGACGCTAGTCTATGGCAGGTTTTACTCCCAAGCCCTTGCTGGTACTCATTTACACCCAAGTCGATTGAAGCGATTGAAGTAAAATTTCTTGCTGAAGGAAAATACATGGTGGTCGGGGATAGGATTCGAACTCGGTACCTCCTGGTCAGCAGTCTGACGCCCTAACCATTAGGCCACTGTTCCCCCTAGAACCACCTCAGGTGAGTTAAAACATCATGAATCGATCAAGCCCCTCATCCCCAGAGTACAGGACACACCCTTGAATTCCGTCTGCCTCCTCTGTTCTGAGTGGTTCTATTGATCTAGTCATAAACAGACCTTCCCTTTGACTCTGGCTGTTCTCTTCATGCAATCTTCAGGTGGATGTGACGTTTCCTGACTGTGACTTTGTAACTGTTACAAAGGTTGTTTTCCGGAGAGGTTGTTTACCCTGTGCCCAACCACCAACATGGATGACTCGGTCTATCCTTTGCAGCCATGCACGATGGGCGTACTAGTCAATCTTTGCCTCCCTCAACTGCAGAGTCGGCATGATTTATATTAAAATCTAAGATACATACACATCTTCCTCAGTCTCTGATCTTCATCATTTACTGCCTAAGAAACGCAATCTTACACGATTAATACTTATATATATTAAAAGTAATGCTGCTTCAGGGCTTCCCACAAATTAATTCCACCCACAAACAGACCCTGTAGAGAGGAATCTTGTTGTAATAAGAGGGAGGGGAATGGTGTAAAAAAATCTGTTATAGCAGGATACTCATATGAGAAGGTACCCAGTATTGGATTTAAGGGAAATAATAAAGTATACAATCTCTCTATGTGATTAGCAAACTTTCCTCCCAATCCTAACTAGCCTACCTAGTGCAATGATTTCTGCTCAACTCGGGTTACCATACCCTCGGCAATTATTTGATCTGGCCTTCATCGTTGATTCATGCAGACCTCTCTTACTTTGTTTTGCTAGATCACCGACACATTTCTCTACCGCGTTGAGGTTTTATTGGCCTGTGCACTGCAAACAGCAGTAGCGAAATTCTGTTACAACCAACTCGCAAATTTCTTTAATAATATTTCACTTATCAAGAAAAATAATGGAAAAAATGGGGCTTGAAAAGAATTTCAGGACTTGTTATCAATGGACTACATGGTATCACAGATATGATGTCAAAGACATTCACCATCAAATTTGAACTCCTATGCATTCCAATATCAAATAATCGTTTCAGAAAGAGTTCTCCATCCCATTACAGATGGCCATTACATTTTACAAACATCATGCCATAACCCCTACAACTCATCTGCTTATGAAATAAGTTTATACCAGTAAAGGTTAGAATCCAGTTTGATTCTGTTCTGCAGAGTATTTTTCAAGGGTTTTGTTGCAAACGACAATTTTGTTCCCTTGAAATGGGCAGAATTTTAGTGTGCTAGAATATGACAGGTTGGTCTTAAGATACATGAGGGCAAGACCAAGATTCTCAAAATCAACGCATTAAGTGAGGAACCAGTGATGTTAAATGAGAAAGAACTAGAGGAAGTGGAAGCCTTCACTTATCTTGGTAGCATA
>JAUEKT010293136.1:0-11299 GCA_031762655.1 Doris verrucosa | reverse complement strand
GACTTACCGCCCTCCCCCCCCCCCCCACCCGACCCCCCAAAACGGTGGTGGCATCTACCTCTAAACCAAAAAATTCAATTACAGGTCATGGTTTCTGACAGGCCTCTAGTGGGACAGTCATTTTGATGTCACGTCATTTACACAAAAATTCGCAAAAAAGGAAATCTAATATTTTGGCTTCGAGAGTACATGTGCGATTACTTCTGTACTGACATTCATAAATAAATAATTATTTGTTGAAAAACTGTGGAAAGGACGGAACAACTTGCATTACTTTTTGACTCACCCTCGTATATTTCAGAAAGAAAGCAGGTGTAACTTACATGGGGGCCTCACACCAAAAGACCTCCAACAGATCTCCAGCGCACTCGACTTTGGGTTGCTTCTTCAGCATCGCCCATGTCTGCCCACATAAGTCATAATCCCTTCTTCGTAAGATCTGCTCCAGATCATATTTGAGCCGCCTTCTCTCCACTTGCCATGGGGTTCCATTCCAGTTCCTAATGAATGACGTCATCTATAGGATTTCTTAAAGACTAACGTCGCCTCGATTATCTGGAGGAAACAAATTGTGAGAGACGGAAGGGGGGGGGGGGGGGGGAGGGAGGTTGCTTTGTATTTTCTCATACGTCGATTACAATAAAACAAAACAAACTAAAGTTCCTTCTAGGCCTTGACAGACCCGGAGAGCGGGAGCTTAGCCCGGTTTCTGTAGCGTTAAGCGGTACAGATGATACAAGATCATCCCCTAGACAGGACACTAGTCTATAGCAGGTTTTACTCCCCAGCCCTTGCTGGTGCTCATTTACACCTGAGTCGAATGAAGCAATAGGAGTAAATTTTCTTGCTCAAGGAAAATACACGTTGGTCGGAGCTGAGACTTGAACCCGGTAGCTTTCGGTCATGAGACCGACGCTCTAACCACTCAGGCACCGTGCGTCCATCACGTCAATATCACTGATTTTATTTGGTCATCTGAGTTTGAAATTGAGCGAATAGAAAGCATCTGTTTGACAAATATAATATATGGATCTTACATGAGGTGGCGTTGGTTTCCCTCCATGTGTTTGAATTCTACAGGAATGCTGAAATCATCTTGGTGTTAAAAAGGCAAATTTAATGTCTAATTGTTATAGCACTTGACCTCCACACTCAATTTGCTTGAGGACCGTGAAGGCATGTCTTACATTTTCAAATCCTGGCTCTGATGTCGTAGTCTGTTCAACCCAAAGACATTAAAAATAGTACTAGACCTCTAACTCTGCCTGACCAAGGGCTACAAAATTGGCCCTGATTGAGGTCAACTTCCGGTAGCTTTAATACTTCCAAATAAACTCGAGATCTAGAGTAGCTTCCCTTGACAACACAGGAAGTAGATTCTGGTAATTCCTTTAGCGAGTTGAGAGACGACTACCTCAATCGGCCGTCATCTTGGACGGTGCATTACGTCAAGTACTGTAAATAAGAAGGTTAGAGATCAACTACTATTTTTAACATCTTTGCTTGTATGTTTGTTGCATTCCATTTGTTGTTTTTGTTTTGTTTTGGGGGTTTTTTCCCCCTTCTGCATTAGTTTACTCGCATGCAATTCTCCCTGCTGACGTTGCAGTTCCTGCCAATATGGCTGTCTGAGGAAGATTGAGGAGGAGTATGGGACTTGTTAGTCAGACAGGGCCTGGGGCAAGGATTAATACGACATATACAATTTATATATGTAAATATGGTACGTATGTATATATATATATATATATATATATGTATATATAATCTCATAGGCGTAGAGAAGGATGTAAGAGTGGCTCGACAGTACTGAATAGGTAGGGCCTAAAGCAGTAATTAAATAAGATTAACTTGTCTATTTAGTTTCCTAAAGCACAACAGCAGTTTCGCAGGGAAAGCTCTGAGTCTAGTTAGACAGTACTCGATTGGTAGGCTCTAAAACAGGAATTAAAATAAATTACCTATTTTAGTTTCTATGGTAGGATGGCTGTTTCACTTTCATAAAGAAGGGGAAGAAAGAGAGAAAGAGGGCACTCTTAACGTCCTGGCTGCAGTTAGCGCAGACGGTAAGAGGCACGTGGCTTTCTCAAATACCTCCACCACAGGCTTCGGGACCTCCAGCCTACTGCTAATGAGTTTCCAATAGGATTAGGGGTTAAAGTAAGGATAACGTAATGCAGATTGTCGCAATGGGATAGTGGGATTTGGGGGAGGGGGGAACGACACAGCGGGCGAGCCTAGAGTAGAGCTCTTTCTTTCTGATTGCCTTTGCTTACTTAATTTATGCCAAGCTAGGTCTGCCAATGCCCGAGGCAACGAATTTTATTTTCACAGTTTGGCAACTTTGACACGGTCGGTCCGTTCTTCGCTTCCACACTTTTTAGGCGTTCACTTTATCCGATTTCCCCTTGAAACCCGTTCACTTTATCCACTATTTTTTTTTACTTGAACAAATAGCGTTTCAAACCGGACCATAGAATATGTTTTCTTTAACCGATTGTTCAAATTAAGCGTGTTCACTTTCGGCGGATTCCACTGTATTATCATTATCATTATTATTAATTGTTACTGTTCTTATCTTTACATTTTCCTGCTTTTTCTTTTCAGGAAAAGGAAAATCAAGAACTTACAGCAATCTGTGATGAATTGATAGCAAAGGTTGGATCTTAGCTGACTTCTGGTTATTGATTGTGACTTTTTTGTAACTCTTTCACGCAGATATTACTCAATGATTTCAAATTTATATTACTTTTAAAACATGATGGCTATAAGGCACACTTGTTTTTGAAGCTTAGGAGCTGGGTTTTTTTAAACTTAATTCCATGAAATATATCACTTTTTGATTCATTTGATGGCTTCTTGGAACTATTTGTCACCTATTATAAAAAGTAAACAATAATGTTACATCCATTCAAGTTGGAAAGCAAAGATTTGCCTTAATATGCAATAGCAGTGAGTCTTTTACTACGTAACAGTTTAGTAAGCATTTTACCCCCCTTTATTTTAAACTTTAATTTTCATCAAACATTTTCTTTGAATGGTTCATTAGGATTGTGCTTTGATAAAATGTCTCAAACAAGCCTTCTTTGTGCGACTTAGTGTGTAACAGAGCAGTAAAGAGTTATAGTAACCACTGTGTAAATATCAGAATCCATTCCCATTTTGTAAATTGCTTCTCATTATTATTATTAAAAGGATTGATATTTCTTGTCATGCTTTCAAACTGAAAATACACGTTTACCCGTGATGATGACCATGACAACAATTAACATCAGTCTGACAGAACCCAACAGGGAGATACTTCAAGGTGCTGGGGCTGGTGTTACTGCTAGCCTCTGTCTTCTTCTTCTTCTTCTTCTTCTTCTTCTTCCAAGGGGACCTGGATCATTTTGAACTCCGAAGAGCCCTTGAAAAAACGAGGTCCCTCTACGCTAGCATAAGCCCCATGTGACTGAGACCATTTGTGGGGTCTTGCAGTTTGATTTCAAGGCGGTTGGGAGAACCCCCCTCCCCACCTTTTCCCCTCTGCCTGCCTTCCAATGCCAAGACACTTCAACCCATCGCTGGATTGGGTTTATTGTAGGTGTAGGCTCTCAGTCTATCGGCAGAGTGTCTGGCACTAAATCTTGTAGCTTTTGGCCAGGGGTCAGAAAGGAGGATCGACAGCCGCAAATGAGTGTGAGTGCGAAGTCATTTTTGAGGTATGATCTCGCACACGAATTGTTAAGATCAGTACCATATGACGACAATGGATTCCTTGAATTTGCTTACCCTCTATCATCACCATCTTATTTTGTTGTTTTTTTAATGATAGCTTGTGGCTTTTCTTGGAAATGTTATTGATATTCAAAACTTTATTAGTTATTATCTATGGTGAAGACATCCGGGCATTTCAATGTTGAATGTTCCCTTCTCTCTATACTGGCTGCTCTCAGCATGTCAGCCACAGAGTTTTTCCTGCTTTGTCATCCTCAGCAGTTTTGCATTATTCAGCGGCTTGTGTTACTGTATCAACTCTTTGTCGTAAGTGATGTACGGTACTCATTTTCTTTGCACCAGCTACCATGTTCAAAAACAAACTTATGCTGTGTTGACCCAGTAGTCAGCAGGTGCTACCTATAGGTCCTACTTCTTGCCTTTCACTCTTTTCACTAACTTAGTAACCTTTCGTCTTACTTTTTCTTCTTAATTCACCCTGAGGCCGACCCATATGATAAACAGGGTAATTTTGTCTTAAGTCAAGGAGCAGCATGCTGATTATAATAAAATCTCCTTTTCTTTTTTTCGTTTTCGTGCAGAAAGAGATTGTTGAATTTCACGTATGAATCTATGATAAATGTTTGTCTAGTCAATCTATATCATGATATTTTCCCTACTGGCTAGTGATTCCCGGTAAGAAATTAGAAGTTTATATAAATGACTCTTCCCTTAGAGAGAACATTTGGAATATTGACATATCATGACTCGAGGACAATGAATTGATATTTCTATAAATAAGTAGTCATTTCAAAGGTAGACAAATGTTCTTTTTTTACTAAGTGGTCTTTATGTCGGGAAAGAAAAATGATTTTAAAAATGTTTAGTCCCTTATCTTTTTCGTAAATTCTCTTCTAAGCTATTAATAATATGTTTCTTTGATGAGGAAGTTTCATTACTTATTTCTGAAACTACCTCCTGCTTATCTGGAATCCACATAGATCTAGATCTAATGATATCTAAATTTGTAAAATGTTAAGATTCTGAGTAGATAATTTAGGACTAAGCATTAAATAAAAAGGCTTGAATTGTTTCTTCTCACCATGAATGGAGACATTTTTTCACATTTTTTCATTAATTTAAGGGCAGCCTTTAAAATACTGTTTTTTAACTGTTTATTCTGTGATTTTTCTGTATGCTGTCTTACTTAGAGATTGAAGAGTTTTACTTATTACTGCTTACCTCGTGATAATGTACCTGAAACAAAGTTTTATGTTATTAAGTGATAACATTGCAATTTTAAAATTTTCTTTTTGAGAATACTCTGTGATGAAAGATTCACACTCTTCATTGAGTGTATTGTAAATGTGGTGAATTTTATGACTGGTTTGCACATCTTTTAACTGATTCAAAATTGGTAACTGAGGCTCAATAGCAAGCAGCAGAGTCCCAGTGGTAGTGAAAACGGCTCTTTGAATTTAAATTTTCATCCGTGTAAGGCTGCATTGGCACTTGCAGAAGTGAAATCTTTTTGTAATAAGGTTTTACAAAATTGATTTTAATTTTATTTTTATTATCACTCATTTAGCTTATATAAATATATCTTTCATGAACCAAATTCTTTAAGGTTGACTTGATCACTGACTTTGCCTTTATCCCATTTCATCTGGGAGTTGCATTGCATTTCGTTGCACAAAAATTAAAAAAAAATAAAAAATCTGCCAAAAAAAGTTAAAGGATGTACACTAGACAGTACCTCGGGCATGACTATTTGACGGTATGAGACCAGCTCATTAGATTGTTCTTTTTTTATCTCTACCTTTTTATGGATTGAAAGTAAGAAACCTTTGTTTTGTTGTTTTGTCGTTTCATCATCATCATGCACAATGCCGATCACCTTACTAGGAGTCTAATGTTTGAAGGCTTTTTTCATCTTGTGCTTCCTGTCTTTGTGGAATAAAATGTCCAAAATAATGTTATGCTTCCTACAAACTCCTTTTGAAATACAATATAATCAACAAGTACACTTTCTTGTGTTTAATTGACAAAGATAACCAAATAAATCAATGAAATATCTATCAGTAAGTAATTACTTCTTGAACTTTAGATGAATGCCTCAAATGAGGCAGTTAAGTCAATTACGTATATTACCCTTGCCTGCTAGTGTGTGCAAGAACAAAGCATTGCACTGTAATGCAAGTGAAATCCAAAGTCATGCGGTGATATTTGAGAATCTCACTCCTTTGAGCAATTCTGATTATTCTAATTGTATCCATTCCATCTGCTTTAAGAATGGGAAAATTGTATTACTATGTATTTAACTGGATGCAAAAACATAAACATTTAGTGTTGAGTTGAATATGACCATTCTGAAACCATGGTACCTGCTGTTGGATGGGTACATGTCAAGAATAATAATAATAATATGATAAAAATAATAGCAATGATCGCTGATTGCCTTTCTCAGGTTCATGTTGTGTAAATGAATGGTCATTATCACTCCCAATTAAATGAGTACAAAGCTTAAAAATTTGTGATTCACATTCATACTAATGATAGCCACTTCTGTGATGTCTGTTACATTATGGAAGCGGTTGATAATAAAAATATAATTATTTTGATACAATCTTTTTACTTTCATTTGGAAGATTCTCATCGGCAAACAATATTACTTTGACCATACACCGTGGGTAATTGTCACTATTGTCAGTGAAATGCTTCAGTTTAATTGCGAAAAAGTAAAAGGCCGTTGATTACTGATGGTCAAGTGTACGTAACATTGTAAAGGAGTCTGGAAAATACGAAAACCCTGAAAGATAGACCTCCAGCTTTGTATTTTCATTAGTTGCTTTATCCTGTCACTATGTAGCAGATAATGATATTATTGTAGTGCTAGTGATCAACTACCCTAGATTCTGGGATTTGGTTTTGGTGTGCACAGAAGTGAGGCATGTGTACCATTGAGTGGAGTAGAAGTAGACGCATCAAAACAAAATCAACTGTTTTACACATCCATGACTAAGCTACCATAATATAATGTCAACATGTACCTGAGAATAAGCATATCATGAACTATAATATTACTCACAGCTGAATCTCTTGGAGGTTTTATTAATTTTATTAAGTTTATGTATTCATATATCATATCTTGTTTGAAAATGTTTTGTTTGTTTAAAAATTGAAAGTAGAAATGTTTGTGAAGTGTTTAAAAAAAAACACAAGTCCTTTAGTATTGATGTTTAAGATGAACCAGACTTTCCACATCATCACCTTTGTGTTTATGTGTCGTGTCTGAACTTATGTGAAGGAGGGGGGTGTCTAGTAAGTCGTACATTTTAAAATATACTGGTTAAGCTGTGTATTTTTTATTAGCATTTGTATATTTCTTTTTCTTTCTTTTCTTTTTTTTTTTTGGTAAATGAGTGAAGTTTCTTAGATATCTTGTGATCATTTAAGTCCTGACTTTGAAATAAGCAGCATAAACGCATGTTCATGGGAAAGAACAGTTTCCTTCATTTTAAAGATATATAGAGGAAAATAATGTGAGTGTAGCTTTTAAAGACATGTGAAGGGGAAAAAAATACAATACAGGACATTTTTTAGTTGAGGTTGAAGCGAGAAAGTTGAAAATGATTGTTGGATGATTGACGGTCTTTGTTTACAGATCTTTCTTTTTTTTAAACTTATTTTTTCCGTGTGTGACTACATGTATTATGTAAAATATATATTTCTGTAACATCGTTTGTTCAACTTACAGGAGGCGAAATGTAGACCTGTGAGCAAATGTAAACCATGAAATATGTTGTTTCATGTCCATACTATATTACATCTATATTTTTCTTTGTGTGGCACAGGGATACTAATGGAGGGCCTTGTTATGGTGAAGTCCACTTAAGATGAACTCTGTAGGATGAATTATACACATATATCTTTGGCAAGGGAAGTAATAATTTCACTGTAGGTGCTATCTATAGATGACTATTGACTAATAGATATGAAGGATGAGGGTATGGAGTTGGGTGAGAGAAAAAGGAACAAGCTTGCCACAAATTAGGCTTGAAATGGTCAGAAAGGATTAATATATATTATGCAACTGCTAATGAATGGTAGCCTGTCGTCGATGGCTTCAGACATAAATCTAGTAGAAGAACCCAATATGTCGGAAAGTAAATGTATAATGAGAATTCAAAAGTGTACAGGATACCAAACCATTCGCATTTATTTATTCTCACCAGCTGAGTATAGATTAATCTGGTTTCAATCTGACAATGCTTAGTTGTAAAGGAACATTTACCTGATGAGCGTATATATTTTTAAGTGGACTACACCATGCTTATATTTATATCATGTATGATACTTTGTTTGGAAAACCATAACTATTGTATATGAGCAAGATTATATCTCATTTACAATTTTGCAAGAACTGTACTGATACATTTCATATTCATCGTAATGTCCTTATATAAATTTAATTAAAAAATAAAAAATATTTGAAATACACATTTTTCAGTTCTCGTGTGGTTACTAAAGAAAAGACAAAGAGCAGAGAGAGACAGACAGACAGACTGAGAGAGACAAGGATTTGATGTTTATTCAGATTTACCGTGTGAACCATTAGTAGTCATTGTGATCTTAAAGCAAAGATTGAAACAGTTAAACGCTTACCAGCAGGCGACCAGAAAAAGAAACACGCCCACCACCAAACGCTCATTATGATACCACAGCACCCTTTTAATTAAATCTTTACTTTACGATAAGGATAAAGATGGAGTTATAGTCCGTATTCCCGCACGAATGCAGGCTCATCGACTGTACATCATTTATCCCCCAGCAGGTCATTTCATTCCAAAGTCCATCTCAACTCCCTGGGGAGCATATAGTAGAGCAGCCTGTGAAGCGCATCATACTAGCAATTTGACAAGTTCTGTCTCTGCCTATAGCCAGGTACTCGTCGACACCTGAGTGGGGTGAAGCAATGAGAGTAAATTTTCTTGCTCAAGGAAACAACATGATGGTCACGGCAGGAATTCGAACCCGGTACCTCTTGGTCACCAGTCCAACGCTCTAATCACTGTGCCACCATGCCCTTTCCAATATCAGAAAAATCAATATCCTTAGTAAAGTTCTCACCAAAGGTCCGTGTTGCAATAGCAAATTTTCAGTAAAAATCAAGAGCAGTTGGAAAAAAACAGAAAGGAGAACAGATAACAGAAGACAATGTGTTCAGAAAAATTAACAATAACTTATTTCAAGTAAAGAATTACAGTGTAAACCTCATACACCACAGTCAGATAAATCAAATTTAGATCTAGTTTAAATTCAATAATTGAAATTGAAATGGTGAGGGTTTATTGTCTTTGTTTTTAAATTTAACCCATGAACGAAAGTACCGATACTATGATTATGATGCCAATTCTCTTCATTTGATGAAGCATTCTGATTTACAGCTACAGGTTGGAATCTGTAAAGTGGTTCAGTGCCATGCATGACCCATTGTACCATGAAAGAAAATATGCCAATAGTATGTGGCATTTGAAGGGATAGTACAGGGAGACTGGTGGAGAAGAGACACAAAGGAGGGGTGGGGTGGTAAAGGTGAGCAGGACACTAGCACATCTATAAGGGTTTCTTTTCTTTTACGCCTACAAATTATAATTAAAATGATGATGCATCCTCTCTCTTGTTTGAACCGAATGCATCTTAGATCTAGGTCTGCAGTGACATGTAGGCCTTGAATGCTCTCCTCTCCTCTCTCGGCAATGCTGCCGTCCAAAGGCAAAGCGACGTATCTGACAAGATCGAAATTTTAAATGTTAAGTGTCCCTTATGCTGCCCTAAGCAGTATCTATCTTGTCACAAAGGCAGATAGACGTATCTACACTACAAATAGTGTTCTTCTGTTTGTCTAACCCACGTAACCAACAAATCTTGATGAGACACCAAAGGCAGAACGACGTAATGTATTTCCAATGGCAGAACGACGTAACGAGCGTAGTTGCGTCGCTTTGCCTTGGGGTCACGAAGTGAACTTTTGAATTACGTCATACTTCCGTCATACGTATCAACAAATGACTCTTTCTTCCAGCCCCATTGACATTCTTCTTAACACTTCTACATCATTCCTGCTAATGCAATTGAAGCAACTGACCAACCCAATTCGCTTAAATCTACAACCAACACGTTGAATGATGCTGAAGAAACGGCTGATCAACCAAACTCGTTTCAATCACCAACTGCCACTCCTACTGAGAGTGAACCAACGGCACCTGTTCATAACCCATCTATTACACCGCAAGTGAAGAAGAAAAAGCTACGCAGTGAAGAACAACGGAAGAATAGGGATACATCTTTGCACCCTGTGAGAGATGGATGCTTGTCGCCGTGCAAAAAGAAGTGCAGCATGACGTTTGGGTCAGAAGACCACCAACAAATTAATCAACAATTCTGGTCATTTGATGTTGAACAACGGAGATTGACGACAAGAAGACACCAGACATATCAATTTAGGAGACCTCTTGAATCAGGAGGCAGTCTGAAAGAAGTGTGCAAGGTTTTCTTTCTGACTACACTCGGTTATAATAAATCGAGCGATGCTGCTATAATGAGAATCCTGCATAGCGCACCACCGGAAGACTCATTTCCTAGCAAAGATCAAAGATGAAAACATGAACCTCATAACAAATTGAATCATGTCGAGATTCACGAGCACATCAAGTCATACAATTCAGCCGTTCATCATTACAGGAGAGGACATGCCCCAAACCGTCTTTACCTTCCATCCGACATGACAATAACAGATATGCATTTGCATTTCTGTGCAAACATCAGGAATATCAGTACGGAATCTTACCGAAAGGAGGTGAAAAATATGAACATTAGTTTTGTTCTGCTAGGTGCAGAAAAGTGTGAAGTCTGCAGACGTTACACGATACACAAGGAAGACATCGGTGAAGACACACCTTGTTAATGTGAAACGTGTCTGAAGAAAACTATACATGATAATAACACTAAGTCATCCAGAGCTGCTTATCAAGCTGATGCCTCACGACCAAAGGAACAGGATGAAATTGTTACTTCCTGCAAAAAGTGATCATGCTCCCGAGACTGCCTGGATTGAAATCTTGCGCATTTACTTGATGAATAATTGCCTTTAATGAGACCTTTGCAGGACTTGGCCAGTCTTAAAAAAATGTAGCTGTTGTGTGGCATGAGGCCGTCAGTGGCTGGAATGCAGATGATGTATGTTCTGCTTACTGGGCCTTTTTTCTAAGAGAGCGTGACGCTCGTAAGATTACAATGTGGGGTGACAACTGTTGTGCCCAAAATAAAAATTGGACTTTTTATTCATTTCTTGCAACAGTAGTGAACAGTGCTGATATTGCCGTGAAAGAAATCACATTCAAGTATCTTGAAGTAGGCCACACCTTCATGGCTGCTGATTCAGTCCACCACAGCATTGAACGGGAACTTAAAAAAAGGGGCAATGTTCGGGATTGGCAAGAGTATGTTGTAACTCTTGAAAGTGGTAAATGCAAAGTAGTTAGCATGGACAGCCATGATTTCAAAACATGGAAGGATGTGTCAAATCGAAACACAACAAAAA
>JAUEKT010293025.1:0-11307 GCA_031762655.1 Doris verrucosa | reverse complement strand
ATGGTGGTGGTGATGGTGGTGGTGGTCATAATAAAAATGGAGGAAGATGAGGATGTTGGCGAGGATATTGAAGATGAAGACGATGATTATGATGATGATGATGATGATGATGATGATGATGATGATGATGATGATGATAATGACGATCATTTGTCCAAGAACCAACACAATTTAAAACCATAGAGGCAGTAGCAGAGCCGCCATGTGGATGCTTACCTCCACCTATGACAGACTCAATGGTGATGTGGCAGGCGTCGATTTCGCGGGTGAACTCACGCACGGCCTGGTTGGGGTCCTCGTAGGTGTGGGGGTCCACGTAGGTGCGGACCGAGCTGTGCACCGAGCCAGGCGAGGGGAAGAGCGGCATTGTCACTACAGCAACGGCAAAGGGAGAAAGACAAGGGAAATGAAGGTATTAATCATTATCAGGAAAGGTGGATTTCGGGAAAATTAAAAAAGTTCACGTTTCGCCCTGGCGGCTCAAATCTTTCAATGCTCATATTGTGGAATGAGTATCTGTTTTGAGTAATGATTCAGCAAAATGCAGAATTGTAAGACACTTTCGGAATGGTGTATTACCTCTAACAGATGACGTGCACTTCTTTGGTTGAAAAAAAAAATCCTCAAAAACTGAGGCCAAACGGAAAGCAAAGCCTATGACAAATCAATTCATGAAATCAATAATGGGCAGAAGAAGCTTCCATCCCAGGTCTGGTGATCTCAGAATGAGAGATTTTACGCTCAGTTTGCTAGTTTTGAGAAATTTGACTGGTTAATGTTGGTTTAGCGATTCTTTTCTATTTGATAATTCATGCGTATATAACATGAGATAAGTCAAGAATCAGGCTATATTTTATAAGCTAGTTGTGTCTAAAGCGGCTCGGAAAAAAAAACCCACATATTTATTTATTGGCTTCACAATCTTAGTAATACCTTTAGAGGATTAGCATGAGTTGTGAGTTACAAAGAAATCTGCTTTAAAAGGAAAGCTACAAACTAGTGCTACGATGAAACTTTTTTTTAACAGCCGTGTAATAAGGCTGCTGACACGAGTGCCATGAGGTCCGAGTGTTGAATTCTAGAAAGCTGGACTGAAAGTAGTGTATCTTGGTGGAAGGCATTGATTCCACTTTTAAACGTCTCCACTAGAGTCGTGTACTCAATGATTGCTAATACGGACTTGGAGACTAAAAAACTCTGGAGGTCTACTGCTTTACTTCACTACTTTGATTCCATCTATAAAACTGATGCTGATAGCCAATGACAAATATTTTTCTTGAGGTAAGAAGATGTCTCTATAACAAAATAATTTGCGCATAAGACATACTTAAAATTAAATGGGAAAAAATTGTCATCCTTATCAACATCATATATTTCATATGCTAGAAATAATCTTTGCAGAAAATCATACACCTAAAGCCCTTTCAGTTGGGGAACTAATCGCTACTAGACAGCAGAGATCAACTATCATTAAGGCATTAATTGAAATAGATCTCTGCAGAATGCTGAAATTGTGCATCCAGAGACTGGCAATAATACTATGTGGCATCAAATAAAAACTTTCCATTAAAAAAAAAAGAAAAGAATAGGTAGATTCACTTTTCTGAGGTATAAATTTGTTACAAAGACAGATACATACCACATGCTTTCTTTGTTTTTTTCATTAGGTAAAAAAAAACAACAACGGTAAAAGGTCTTTCCTACAGAGAATTTTAAGTAAAATGTGCGTTTTATTGTTCAGAACAGTTTCTACAAGCAGAAGATCACATGAAGCTGCAATATTTACAAGCAACACTATATATTATTTAAAATAAGTAAAAGTGTCTGGTATTTTCTAATCTGAATCTATGATTATTTATGGGAAATGGAAGAAAATAAATCAAGTAAATGTAGATGAATTTACTTTTAAATCCAGTCTGTGACAACAATATTAGGTGATACAAAAAGTGAGAGGTTATACTTTTCAAGGAAGGTTTTAACTCAGTCGAAATACTAGATTCATATCTTATTTTTCTATTACAGACAATAATATCACTTCTTAGGGAAAGAATTGAAGCCACGTGTAAATACTCAATGCTGTTCAATCAGCCAAAATGTTGATAGAATTCTTGCATCCACAAAATGTATTTAGCAAGCAAAGGATCCAACGAAACAGAATATAAAAACCCAGTTAGACAAAGGTGTATAGTATTAAACAAACAATAAACACTGATTGATTAAAAATTTGATTAGCAAACCAAAATCAAAAACAACGCTACTACGCTCTAGGCACTGGATGACCAGTTGTAGTTCTTTCTTTTCTTCTCTCTTTTATATTTTTTTTATTTTATTTCTTCCGACGTTCTCCTTATTCTTTCTGAGCATGGTTTTAAACAGTCCACGATTGTTGCATTTACACAGTATCATTACTGCAACTTTCTTCTATACATTTTCATGTAATGAAATCTGCTTTGAATATTATTTTTAGCAATAATATCAAGAAGTGTATACTTGAAGTATTCTAGGCATTTTGAAAGCGGAAGCAAAATAAAACAAAAACCAATCAGAAAAATAAGCCTCCTTCACTCTTAACTCTCTACATGAGAAAAAAACCCAGAAAAAATCATTTCCTATTAAGCATAGTCACCAGTATTATATAAATATATTTCTTTAGTATATATACATAATATATTTGTGTGTTTTTTATCCTCATCGTTTCTCTCCCAAATAAACCAAAAATAAAACAACATTACATCACACTTCAAATAACGTGACTTCTTGTGACAAAAATTTAGGGGTGAATTTGAAAAAAAAAATGAAAAAAAAAATATGACCAGGAGTGTACGAAAACCGTGGCAACCCTAGAAAGTTGTTAGATACTTACATCCCCCGTAACCCCCATTAATATGGTGCTCCAAAGGAGGATACTGGATGACTGCAGAGGAGAAAAAGAAAAAAAAGGGTCCACAGGCTCATAATGGGTTAAAGCAGGGGGGATTAGGGTTAATTTAAACAAAAAAAAGTAAAGTCAAAAAGAAAAAAAACAAAGAATTTCCTGAAATATCACAAATAATCCCTCACACGTTTTTAAATCTCAGATCTAGATCTACATTCTGTTTGCTCTTTTTTAAAAGCTCTTTTTGTTTTAAGGGTAGTGAAGCAATTACATTCTCAAAAATCCAAACGAATCGCAAAAAAAAAAAAAAGAAATAAAAAAAAAAATGTTCAAACAATGAACACTGAGAGCAACCAAAAGAATGGAAGAACCTGAAACATTAAAATATGCATGATTTTTTTTTTATTGCGTAAGATTCTAGATTCGAAGGAAGACATGAGGAAACAAAGAAAAGAAACCAATGCCAAAAGCCCAGGAAATGGGAAAGCGATGACCACAGTCAGAAACCAAAAATCGCTATTTTATAGGACGTTGAAGACAACACGAAAAACAACCGCAAAGCTGCTAGAAGGAAGTAGAAAAAATCAACTGGGGCTGTTATGTAGGTGGCACTGAAAACAAGAAAAGCAGGCGTAGGAAAAGAAGGGAAGGGCCAAAGTTCTCTCTCAGCTAGACTACCCTTGATTTCAAGACTTTCGTTGAACCTTAGTAAACGTATTAACAACTATTTTAAGCTTTCTACCTACAGAACCTGATAATATTATAAGGACACTCAAAACGCTTTCTTTAACTTGGAATGTACAGAAAACCAAGAATAAAGGACAATTACAGTTACCGTTTGAATAATTGTAAGAGTTCAATGTTTTATTAATTTTGCTCCTAATTTCTCATTTCATTGCAGTGTCTTTAGAAATTAATTTCAGACAAATCAGTTATTGGAATCTCAACTTTTTTTTGAATGCCCATTTTAAGTATCATCATCTTATGATCTCAAGACATCATAATTGTGTTTTTTGTCCCCTATTTTGTCCCCTTTTTTGTCCCCTTCAATTGCAACCATAATTTATTCGCCAATCCCTCCCTCGGACCCCACCCACATAGATCTAGTCAGTCAAAGACAATCGATAGTTGGCACATCCAACTTGTTGCTTTATGGAAATTTGTACAGGATCTGGGAAGACATCATTGAAAACCTAATGTTTCACACAATTTTTTAGATCAAGGAAAAATAATTGGGTTTATGAAAGAACAATATTTTAGGGTAGACAACTTGGGTTAGGAAAGAGATCATTAAAAGGAGCAATTCACACTTAGGTAAGGAAAGGGCGGGAGATTAGAAAGTCATTTAGTGACCCTCTAAGACCTATTGATACAATTTAATTTAAAGTTTTTCGACATTTCTATGCCCTCCAACGATTGTCATAGTAAGAACAATGTACACAAAAATACTCTACTGAGATATTTAATAAACCCTGGATGCAGTCATTATTTGGTTTTACTTCTGGGTCAACAACACTTTTTCTCTTTTCTGTCTTCCAAAAATGATACAATGGCGTTCATTCATGATAAACTTTGTTGATCAAATATTCATTCTCCAAAAAAAAAAATTCTGATGTCATTGATATTGTTACGATGATATTGTGTTGTCAACATCTACTTCACTCTTTGCACTTCTTCCATGGAGCTTCCTTGTTGCACTTCCTAGCCTTGTAACACGTACTGTCTTTATGGCGTCAACTCTTTGGACATTATACAATGAAGAAAGAAGAATCAAATTCCCATGAAAGGGCCATAAGGAAGACTAAACAATCCATAAGAAGAAAGGACCAAGATAATATTTGATCTTTCCACACCCTTTCCGTGAAATGCTCAACAGAACAGTCCATGAAATGATGCTGGAAGAAAGAAAACTATACCTGACTCCTAGAGTATTTGAAAATGGAAATAAAAACTTTTGCTTTTTCCAGCACATACGATAACATGTAGAAGAGACCAAGGGGAATTAACTATGAAAAAAGCCTGGATTTGTTTACAGGGGATTAAAATGTCCAATAAGATGGAGCATGCACGTAATACATGTTCTCATATACGAATCAGCCAAGTAAGACATGAGTTTCCCACATTTATTAATATACAATATAATACATATTAAATTACAGGTGGGAATTACATGTACATGCCGTGTAGTCTTTACCAGACCATCACCCTTCATGCCACTTTTAACAACTGATGATTTGTCAACTGAAACACAACAACGTATTCCTTGGCTTACAGCATGTATAACACGGACACACCTAATCATAATTGTAAACAAATTAATGATGCATCTGTGCTACCAAAACTCTGAAAGAAGGCAATTGAAAAAATACAGATTATATACATAAAAGTAAGCTCAAAACACGAACTATAAAATTGTATTCTGACTACAGCGTGAAGCAAAACAAGAGTAGCCTTAGATCTTATCCCTTCCCCTCTTTTCTACCTTTCCCTGCTCTCCCTTATCTTTTCCTCTTTCTTAACCTTTCCCCCCCCCCCTTTTTGGTACGTATTTCCATCGTTCACAAATCAAATCTCAATTCTTCGAAAATGTGGTTTTGTCTTTATATCTACATTCTATCTTTTTGGACTTTTGTCCATTTCCATACACCGTTGCCAGACTTAAGGCCTTTTCCCTCCCCCCTCCCCCTCCGGCTGATAAAAGGCGTAAGAATAGGAATGCGGAATAGGCAGGGCATAGCAATGGTGGTTCAAAAATCAGGAACGGCAAAAAGGTCAATAGAGAAATACAAAACAAAAATCAATTCACCCCCATGATCTGGTGGCAAGCCTAGAGAGAAACGAGACAGAAACCAAAGTCAGTGCAAACATTTGGACATTTGAGGCTTGTTGGTTTCGTTTTTCCTTTTTTTTTTTTTTTCTTTCACCTGTATCTTGTTCATTAATCAACTCTTTGTTGCTTAAGCTTAAGCCTTTACCAATTTCATCTACGTACTTTAAATGCAGCAAAACAAAAAATGTCTTTTAGAAATGAAGACTCAATTGACAGCCTGGTTTGTTTGTTGGGTTTGTTTCGTTTTCGTCCACATAAAAAAGAAAGAAGGTCCACTGAGAAATGTTTTCATTTATCAACCTTCTAAATTCTTTATTTGAAAATCCTTTTATATTTACACATCTTACATTCATCACACCTAATATTGTCCATGGATCATTACTGCGAGTAAGCCGTTAAGAAAATTGTGTTACTTTTTTCTTTGAACTACTACATCAAATAACAGTACATTTTTTGATAATACAAATATACGAACATCCGCAAATAATTATGATCTAGTGAGAGCAGCCCTTCCTGACCTGTTATCAAAGACTGCAACGCTTTGCTTTGTTAAAGAAACGTTAATTTGTCAAAGCGTTACGACAGATTGACTGATGAGATGAGCATATGTTTTTTAAATGGGTAAAGATCACCAGCTGGGTTAAAATGATGAAAATTAAAAGGTTGTTGAAGGGGCACCAAAACAATTTGATTAATAAGGTGACTCAGTGAAGAGCACCCTTTTAATACCTCTGGATAAATCAATTTGTTCCCCTGAAATGTAGTAACAAAAAAATCGGACGGTTATCCTACGGGGAATCCAAAATACTTTGTCTATGTCAGTATCGAAATCTTCTCTCTTTTCAAAAAACATATAAAGTGTGGGATTCGCTGTCCACCTGTGATTTTTTTTCTTCAGCTTTTTCACAATTTCTGCTACACCACCTAAAGCCAAATAAGTGGCAGATTTTCCTGACTGAGGGATGACTCTTTAGTGTCAAGTATGTATTTCATTACATGAGCATGCATTTTGTTTTCATTTTCTCTGCAATACTTTTATGTCAATCACATATATCTAGCAGGGGTATTGAATTATAATCTACAGTAATTAATACCAGCAGCTTAAAACCGCAGTTAGTGACCTTTTTGTTTTCCTTGAGGAGCGTTACATTGTATGAAAACAATAAAGTATACTTTGTAAAAACCAAAATAAATTTTTGTTAGACCAAAAAAAAAAAAAAAAAAATGTCATGCTGGGACTTACTTTTTTGGCTTGCCAAATTAAAAGTGTTTGAGTATATGATACATGTATCAATTATTGATAAGTTAATGTATTTGAGTATACAGTACATGTATGAGCTATAATGGGCATGACATTTACATCAAGAAACGAAAGTTACGTCGTATCGATACGCTATAAGTAACAAGATGCTCTGTGGGCTACTCTAATGTCTAGCGTTGAGCACAGGTGAGGTTGAATAACTAAATTCACTCAACAGGCTCCGTTTTGTAACTCAACTAAAACGAAAACGCGGCTAGTTAATGCGAAACTAAGAGAAAATAAATAGTTAAAACAGTGGAGGAGTGATCAGGAGAGGGAAGGGTAGGCGAGGAATTCTTACCGTGGCTGTACGCATCACACTCTTTTTTCTCACTGCAGTTTGGTCGATTTCTGGAACACAAAGGGATAATGAAATCAATAAAAGTCATTGAAAGTTGTAGCGATCTGTTTGAAATATTGCCTTGATAAACGTCAACATCATCATTGGCATTGTACATACATGTAATGTTAAGACTATTCACACTGAGAACGAAATGAAGGAGTAGGGTTGTTTCAAAGGTTACTTTACATCAATGTCAAAACTAGAGATAAAGAATACATTAATAAGTTATGAACAAGTGTTCCATGTTCTTCGTTATGAGGGATAGACAAGTTTAAATAATTTTTTTTATTTAATCCCCGATTTAACTGTCGTGTTACAGCAAACAATATTGCAAAAAATTGCAAACAGTGAAAACTTTTGTTTGTGTATTGTTAATCCCCTTTCACCATTTTCTTATATACCACCTTGGCTTTACAGGCAAGATAGTGTGATACACTGCAAACAAAAGTTCCTTGTTTTTTGGTTGACAACTTTAAGTTACCACAGAAATAATCACCATTTTTATTATTTTAACCTAGACTTTAGGCATTTTGAAATTTATAAAAACAAGTCACTCAGGAACTTTAGCCAGGGTTTCTATCAAAATTCAGGTCTAGAAGGTGTCACTTTGTTATCAAATTAATTAATTTCAGTAAAAAAAAAAGAAAAAAAAAAAAAAGTCAGTTTCATGCTTTGAAGAAAACTCAAAACTAAACAGGATATCTCAAGAAACCCCGGAAACTGTCTTTAGATTGGCACCAAAACCAGTCTATATAGAATTGAACTTAATTCAAACAATCCGATCTCTGAGTATCCTCCCACAAACCTCACATTCCCCCTTCTTGACCGACACTTAACACCAAGGCAATCTACGCGACTCACTTGCGCAATAGGATGACAATCATGATGATTGCGATTCCCATGCACACGATGACAGCAACGATGGATCCCACGATGATTGCGATTGGTGTTTTGTCGTCATCGTCATCAGCTGTGAATCAGAAGTGGGAAGGGCAGAAGGGAGGGGGGGGTGTTAAAAAACAAATGCTGCATGCAGCAAATTCATTTAAGAGTCTCTTTGGTACTAAGGGGTCCTATACGAAGAATACATTATAAATAATATTAAAAGAATCTCAACGTTAAAAGTGAATCTTAGAGGAGTGGAAAGATGAATTCGTTATCAATGATAAAGTCTGAGCAATTCCTTTCTGAGAATTTTACGTCAAATTACTGATTTCATCAAAACTACTCTATCTGGCACTAAAGTGTGAATAAACACAAGAGCAAAGGACAAGACAACATTTTCTTAAATACATGACAATTAAAAGCTAGGCTCTGGTCTGTAACACTCCTTGACTTGAAAATTTGCTTATATGAATGTATTTTATTATATGGTACACATCCATATAATTTTTGTCAACCTACATTCGTTTTGTCCAGTGTAGACGACCAAGGGGTCACTAAAGTCTCCCCAGCCATCGGCAGTTTCAACTCGAATCTGCGGATAAGATGTAAGAGAATATGACAGTGTGAGGTGTCTGCATAAAAGTAAATGTACTACAAGTTGTATGGTTTGTCCACAATTTTCATATTGACTGAACGGCAAGAAGGCATTATGGGAGAAAAAAAAAAAATTTCCATTTTGGAATCTGGGGCCCATCACATAACTTGTGTCACTAGAGCTGTCAGGATATGGATAAACTTTATCCCCCCCAAAAAAGGTTTGCTTTATTTTTATTACTCGTAATTCAACTTTTTGACGCTAAATCATATCGTTGTGTATCTCACGAAAGGGCGTATAGCCATATTTGAGGTTTTCAGGAGGACAGTTTAAAGATAGTTTTTAGAGTGGTATCTTTGTTTCATCCACCCTTTCATTTTTGCTGCAATATCTCAAAAACTGATAGATTATATCCAACCATCCTTTTGTGAGGTCGTGGATTTGAATTTCAGCTTTCAGAAAGTAGATCTACAAGTAGTTAAAACTCGAAAACGGAAGATCGACCTTTTCGCCCTTTCGTGAGATGAACGACGAATTGAGCACATAGCCACGGCCTACTCTCTGCACCGATCTGCTGAAGCGGTCGCATCGTATTTTATAGGAACAAAGTTGTGATTACTACTCACCAAATATGTCACCGATCCACCGAAACGTATTCGGTGGCCTCTGCGTTCTCGCCCTAAGGCTAAAATCATATTAACGCCGGACACCGACGGTCAGCCCAGACCGTCTTCGGGTACAAAAAAATGAGCACCGTCTTTTTAGTAACGAAGGGTAACAAAAACGGTTTGGGTGACCATACTGACGCCCGACGTTCTGTGTCGTCCCCATTATGGTCGCCCAAACCGATTGTGTTCCCTTTCGTTACTAAAAAGACGGTGCACATTCTTTTGTACCGGAAGACGGTCTGGGCTGACCGTCGGTGTCCGGCGTATGGTTCTAGCCTTAGGTGTCTTTCACCTTTGAAATAGTTCCGTCCCCAAGCCCCAAGCCGTCAATTGCACATGGTATTGCCCAGCTTCCATTGTTATATATACATAATACGTTGCTATCATGGTCATCATTGTCGTTATTACTTATTGTGCTACATGTATGTATATTATACTCATGGTAAATGTAACGGACAAAACGATGTGCCTTTTTTTGGACAATAAATTTCTTGAATCTTGAATCTTGAATCTTGAAAGGGGATGCCAGATGCTTCGGTTCGCCTCAATAATCTGCTGTCTTCATCTCTTAGTTGTCTTCTTCAACCTCGTGGATCGAGATTGCTGCGACCGCATTCGTGACCAAAGAAACTGTAGTGAACTACAAAAGTACACACAATATTATCCTGAAATACAGATACAATGTAAATTAGGCGAGGATTAAGAAAGGATTTGAAATTTGCGAGAATATAGGATGAACCCTTTAAATATTTATATTGGAATCAAGAGGCTCGGAGAAGGAAGGGCATTGTCGGATTGTCTGTGTTGTTTATAATAAATCTTTACTAACCTTGGTAAAACTTACATTACGCGAACGGATTTTAGTCTTAACAGATATATGCTACCACTGAATAGGCGGAATTTGGAAATGTAAAAGGTAAATGGATACCAAAAAAAAAAAACAACAACTCACGAATACATACATAGAATAAAATAGATAAATCTGATAAATGAACAGATAAATAGATAACTAAATACGATTTTCAAAAGTTTAAAATTCTTAACACCCAGGATGATATAAAAGCAAAGCCCTTATAATAAATACAAGATATCCTCGCAAGAACACAATAATTCTAAAGTCGATACGTTAAACATTAACACTCAGATCAAAAGTTGCGCTAAATGCTTTGCATTCCTGAGATCCAATATCCCAAATATTTTCATTGTGATCGCATATCTGTATGAGTTTGTCACGGATCGAACTGAAGACCACACAAAGAAGGTTTAAGTACCTAATGCTCCCAACCTTGGGGCAACATTAATATTATGATTCAACAAGATATAGATTTATGCATTTCATCACTGATGAACTTCGGTCTTTTTTTCAAACTCTCGTATGGAATGGTGACACATGTTTGTCAATATGTATTTAAACCGAAAACATTGTGTAAAACGTTACCGTTAAAAATAAAGCAAACCTCACGAAAACTTCTACACATTTGAACACATTGCTAAAACCACCAAAATAACAATAACACCAAAAACAACCAACAGTAAGAACATCAACAACGGAAAGAACAACAAGAGCAGCAACCAACACATTAACCACGTCAACAGTAATAACAATAACAACAACAACAGCAACAACAACAACAACAACAGCAACAACAACAACAGAAGCAATTCTAGCAATAAAAGGTCCTCAGATACACACAAAACAAAACAAAACAAAAACAAATGCTGAGCATTAATGATGTTTGGGAGAAACACATTGGAATAAGGATAGGTTTTCTGTCACGAAATTACGACACCCATCTGGGGGGGGGGGGGGG
>JAUEKT010292914.1:0-11315 GCA_031762655.1 Doris verrucosa | reverse complement strand
CCCCCCCCCCCCCCCCCCCCCCCCCCCCCCCCCCCCCCCCCCCATCACATCGTGACCTAGACAAAGAAAAAGTTATGGAAAAGTCAGAAAAGAAACTCTTTTCTATTTTCAAGGGAATGAAACCAAAGCAACAGACAGTAATTGTTGGCTCTGGCAATGTCTGTCATCCACTGGCAGCAGAAACGGATACTAGATTTAGTATAGCTGAAACACTTGTTCCAATCTCAGATCGTACACAAATATAGAGGCAATGATTATGGCTTTCATTGCAGAAAATTCACTGCCAGTGTCTTTAGCAGATTCTTTGGGAAAGTTGATACAAGAAGTAAGCCGTGACCCCAAGGCTCTCAATCATTCAATGGCCTGGTCCTATCAAAACAAATTGCTTGCAACAAGAGGAAGTTTGGATTGGCAAAGACCTTCACTGACCACATTGTAACAAAGTTGAAGATTGCCCCATTCTCCTTGAACATAGACGAATCCACATATTAAAAAGTAAAATGTTTTCATTTTAATAGGTCAGAAAGAAAGGGTGTATGTCTTTTCAGTTAATCACTCAAAGAAAGGCCCATTTCATACATCAGCCGAATTTTAATCATTGAAGGCTCACTGTGAATGATTTTTTGGAGGGATGACGGGCAGGAGTTGCTTGCACGTATCGCCTCCAAGGGCATACTTTACGTTTGAACTTCTTTCTGCAGGAACTTTGATCTTGATTCATATGGCTAGAAGTGAGTGGGTGAAAAACTCGGGTTCAGAGGGCCAAAGGCTGGTGGAGGCCCAGGGCATCAACAAAAGCTTGAGCAACCTTGGCAATGTCATCATTTCCCCCAGAATGAAGGACATTATAGAGGTTAAATCTAATAGCATGGATGTGTCAACCTTCTCAGCTATTCAATAATGTCAAGGAACACCTCATTTGTGCAATGATTCAAAAGGCCAGACATATTGCATACAGCCATTGATTCAGCACTGGTAATGTCAATGGCAACACCTCATGCCAGGTGTAGACAAGAGCTGAACAAACTAAAAGAAAAGGAGACATGCCCTGGAACAGTTAGGAGGTCCACTCACTGACCAGCATAGCCAAAGCAAAGGTCATCAAGGCAGGTTCCATCAGAAAGGCTTTTAAAAGACATCAGAAGAGGAAACATTATATTTTAAATGGGACTCTCCCCATATTTCATCTGTATGCCCGCAAAACATCTGGATTGTGTGAGTATCAATGATATCTGGTCATTTTTATTGCCATAAATAAAGGGGATGGTGTGTGTGTGTGTGTGTGTGTGTGTGTGTGTGTTTGGGGGGATGCATAATTAATCATTCATTGTTAAATCGTCTTTTAAAGAAGCTCTTGTCACACCTCTACTGAAGAAATAAAATTTGGAAAGCAGTTTCATGAGCAATTATAGACCAGTTTCTAACCTTTCTTTTTTCTATAAGATCCTGGAAAGGGTGGTTTTAGAACAGCTTGAATTACATTTGAACTTGAATAATTTAAAAGAAAATTTCCAGTCTGCCTACAAACAAAAACACAGTACTGAAACTGCACTGTTAAAAGTAACAACAGACTTACTATCTGCCATAGATAATGGAAATGTTGCGGTGCTTGCCTTGCTAGATCTATCCGCAGCATTTGACACCATCAACCATTCAATTTTACTAAAAAGATTAAACATTTCCTATGGTTTATGAGGTGCAGTACTAACGTGGTTTGACTCCAATATTTCAAGTAGGCACCAACAAGTTACGATTGGACCAATTATTTCAACAATTTCAACATGTTTAGACAAAAAAGTCCCACAGGGTACCGTGCTTGGTCCAGTACTCTTTTCTCTGTATTCTCAGTCTGTAACAAAAGCCCTCGACAAACACAAATTTTTTGACCATCTCTATGCTGATGATACATAGCTTTACAAATCTGTTACTCTTAATAACAAAATGAATATGCTTGCAAACTGAAACTTAATGAAGATAAAACAGGCAATACTATTTGGAACACCAAAATCAATTAATGCAACACCAAATAAAGAATTAACCATCAATAACAACATAATCCAACTTAGTGACACAGTTAAAAACTTAAGTGGCATTTTGGACAAGGAAATTAAAATGACATCACAGATGACTTCACTGTGCAAAAGTTTAAATTTCCAGCTCAGGAAAATAAGCAACATCAGAAAATTTTTAACTTGTAACATTACAAAAACACTTGTGGCATCACGAATCTTGTCTAAACTTGATTATTGTAATTTTCTACTTGCTGGATTGTCAAAAAATCTATACAGAAGATACAAAATATTCAGAATAATGCTGCAAGGTTAACAACTTTAACTAGGAAACGAAATCACATTACACCTGTATTGAGAGACCTGCACTGGCTCCCAGTTCTTAAAACTGTTCATAGTAGGGTAGAGTCGGGCGGGGAAATTCGACAATTTCAACACCCCTTCTATTTAGAACTTGGAATAACCTATACCCCCTAATCTGATTAAGACTGTATTGTAACCAATCAAAAGCAATTCTTCTAGTCTCACAAGTATCGAATCCGCAACTTTGTTTCAACTGTGATGTAAAATTGATCACGTCAGTGTGCCTTCATCCGAGACTTCTCAATTCGCACCCCTTTCTTCGCTTTCTCTCTCTAGCGTTCACACATTCTAAATCTACCCTCATAATAATTTGCCTTTTGACTTTGTTTCCATTTGACATTCAGCCTCCTCTTCAATTTAAATTAATAATTTAACTTCTAAAACATCTTTTTACTCACTTGCTTGCAGTGTTTTCTATATTTTTGATCGTAATTATTTATATTTTATTACTTACCGATTGTCGGGTAAATTCGCCACGGCCGTCAGATAAATTCGCCAGTTAGATCAAAGGCTAGGCCAACGCTTCGTGCATACCTTATAATAATTGTTTTATTGTTTTGTAAATAAGAAGTCTATTTCTTGTAAACACCTTCTTTTCTTATAATTGTTCCTGGACTAGATTCTAACCAAAATTAATAGGACTATTATTTTTGTCATCTGTAGGCCTAATATCAATAACTTTCATCAATAAATATAGGCCGATAGTCCTTCTAAAGGCTAAATAATATGTTATCTGTTTATCCATCTTTGTGGTCTTCATCATAGATTTAATATTTTTGCCTACTTCTTTTAATTTTCGTTGTATTTGTGCATTAAATAACCTTTGATACATGTGCTAGATCTAATTTGCATGTTATTAACTTTCGTAGCATTTTGTAACTAACATTTTGTAGGCCTAGGCTTGTAACCATTTTGTATTTTCGATTCTCATTATTTTGCATTTCATTAGCCTTTGCACCATTTTGTTACGAACATCGTACAGTTTACTAACTATTTTGTATTTTTAACTTCTGTCCTCATGGTTAAGACAAACAAAAATATTTATAAGTACAATAGTGAGGAGCTTGTACAGGTGATTGAAGCTGTCAAGAATGGCATGACTTGTTCAAATACAGCACGCCAGTACGGAGTGCCTAGAAGAACTCTTATCGGATCATGTGTCTGGAAGATCTACTCCGGGGAGGAAGGCTGGAAGGCAGAGAAACATCCCTGAGGAAATAGAAAATTCCATCATAGGCAAAGTAATCGCCGCCGCGAATGCTAGATTTCCTCTCACAAAGCAGCAGTTCCTTCTGAAAATTGAATCTGTAGTTACCAAATTAGGCCTGAAAACCCAATTCAGAAACGGTCTTCCAGGGAAGGACTACTGGCTCCAACTAAAGCAGCGTCGACCTGATCTCGTCATTAGGACACCAGAAACCTGTGGATCCAACCGGCTAACAAAAAATGATGACAAGGGAGGTGGTGAATAAGCATTTTGATGACCTGGAGCAATGCATCAGCACCCTGCAACTCCATGACAAACCACAGCAAATATGGAACTGTGATGAAAGTGGACTCCAATTCAGCCCAAATGCTTCCAAGGTCATTGCCCCAAAAGGAGTTCGGTCTCTCGTTGCCAGATGCAGCCCATCAAAAGAAAGCATGACAACGTTTGTTTGTATTAATGCATCTGGAACCGCTATGCCTCCCCTATGTGTTGTAAAAGGAAAGACAAACCGATCAATACATTCACGACGACCATCACACTTCCAGACCTCCAAGAGTTTGACTTCGCCAACATGACCATCGATGTTGATGGCAAGGAAATGCCCATGGAGGATATAATTCACGATCTTCCTCAGCTAGACCTTGCCCAAAGCAGTCCAAACGCTTTGACAGAAGAAACATCTGGACCTACTCCCTATGAACACCCACAAGGAGATACATGTACACAGGCCAACTGGAATGAGGCTGTGAACGATATATTTAATATAAGAGCAGAAGCAAGGCCTTCAACTTCACCGACCCAAGTACAAGCGTCAGAGGGCTATTCAAACCCACAGGCTTCTGACTTCGGAAAAGGCTCTAGAGGAAAAAAGAGCTGCAGCAGAAAGGAGCAAAAAGAAATACAAAAGAGAGAGAGAAGAGAGAGAGCTTTACACAAAAAAAAAATTATAAAGGGCTGCAAATAACTAAAAATGAATTAAAAGGCCTATACTATTGATTTCACTTTCACATTTTGAAAAGAAAGTACATGACATGTCAATGCTATATTATATCTATGTACAAACTATCAACATTACTAATATTATGCTGCTAAGTAATTATAATTATTCAATTGGTTACCTGCCTATTTTAATGTTCATTTCCTAATCAAATAAGAAATTTGTGCATAAAAACCTTTCAATTGTTGATCTGTTATCATGAATGGTCTTTAAAAATGATGATCTGAATAAAATTTAAAAATAAAGAACAAAAAAAGAAGAAAGAAAAAGAAAAAAGCAAACATACAAACAAAACAATAATATAAAAAAAAGACAAAAGGAAAGAAAAGAAGGAGCACTGGTGGTTCCAAATAAAGGTGGTGAATTTCCCCAAAGAGGCTGGCGAATTTCCTCGACATAGAGCACTTCATAAAAACGGCGAACTTATTTCGTTACGAAGCCAAACGATGTAAACAGACTGCAAAAAAGTGCAATCTAATTGGCCCATGTCATATGAGCCATGTCTGTTTACAACAGGTCCAGAGCAGTGCACAATGATGAGAGTCAATTCCATGCTTGAGAGTGGCGAAGTTACCCGACTCTACCCTAATTGAGTGTTGATTTGTATGGATTATTATATGCTTGTTATCATTTAATAGTAATTGAGAGTTGATTTGTATAGATTATTATATGCTTATTATTTCGTACATATTTTATTTTTCTATTGGTGTACTGTAGAACGCATAGAGCATTTTTTTGTTGCTATTCATTATCATTATTATAATTATTTATCTGATTGTATTTTGTCTGTATGAAAGGGGGCAAATGCATTGCCTGTAAGTGTAAACGACCTGTTAGTGTTAGTGAACATTTACTTGTATTACCAAAGAAGTCCCATCATTTCAAACTATTTCAAGAAGTATATGGTGAAGACCAATCCAAGATTTTCAAACAAGGACCTATAAGGTGGTCAAGTGCAGGCATATGACTGGATAGACTTCTGGAGGACATGGATGCTCTTAAAGCATTTTTCAAAGCAGAGCTAAAAGAACAAGATCTCAGCAAATGTGCAAAAGAAAAAAGCAAAGAAAATTCTTGACGCCCTCTGATCCAGAGCAAAAAGACTTATCAGAACAACAAGACTATCTCATATTCCTGAGATACTCAATCTGACCAATGGAGCAGTTCTTGACTGCTAATCAGACTGATGCTCCAGAAGCTGCCTGCATCAGTCAGGACTCTAGATGCCTCAGTCTTCTTGAGGATGTGAAAAACGAGCCATATTGTATGATCTTTGATGAGTCTTTGAACCAATCTGCAAAAGTGAAACAATTAGACATTCACATTCCATGCTGGGCAAGTGATGTTGTTAGAACAAGATTTGTAGATTCGTTTATGCTTGGCCATGCCACTGCTCATGATCTTTTCAATTGTTTTAATTCGATGAAGTCTATGATAAGTTTTTCAAATTTGATTTAAATGTCCAAGGAAGGGGCTCAATTTTAATTATTGGTGTGCCTAGTTTGCGCAACAAATCAGGAATGATTTAGGAACTGGCTTGATTGACATTCAATTGGTTCTTGTGGTTTGCACCAGATCCACAATGCCTATCGTACAGCTGTTAATAGTACAAAAAAAAATTGGGACATGGATGAAGGGTGTTCCTTGTAGAACATTTTGAAAAATTTTAGGGTTAATCCTAGTTTCGGGTCCATGAGGTGGGTCTGGAAAAAAATTCTTATGTGTCTGGAAAAGGTCTGAAAAAGGTCTGGAATTTTTATCTCTGACTTGTGTGGGAACTCTGTAATTTTTTTCCACTGACCTCTAATTGTTGGGCCATTGACTACAAATTTTTGGTTTTGGTGTTTGGCAAATCTGAGAGCTTTCACCTTGAGCATTCTGATTCTCAAGGGTGGGGAAATAAACATAAATGACTTATGAAGAGACTTAAATAATGTCAATAATTTGATCACTAAGGTACCTCATTGAAGTCACATATCGTAATTAACGTTGATAACCTACAATCCAGCAAAACAAATTATTATAATCATTGGTGAAATATGATAAGGAATGTGCTTGCAAGAGCATTTAACAAATTTGCATTAAAAAAAAACAACTTTGATGTTTGATGCTCAACATTAACAATTTGTCTTCTTTCAACCAACAAGTTGATTAATCCAGTAGTGGATAGCTGAATCTTAATTATCACATTACTATACACAACATTATAACACACATGCCAGGTTATCAGAGCACACCCTGTAAAACGCTCTGCTTGCGTAGCATTTGCCAGGGTTTTGTTGCACTCGCCTTAATTTCTTCATTCACCGTGCATAACAGAAAGCATCCACTTCATATTCATATTCATATCTCCTCCTCCACTCATCTCGACCAGTCCAAGGGCACACAGCATTTCCTGAATTGCCAAACCGCGACCACAACTCACAACAGCAACACCCAGCCAATAAGCTAGTCACTCATCAGGACGCCAGTATGTGTGGGTGGTCTTCCCAAAACTTTTTGCCGATGATGTCCGTATGCAGCACCAGACTGGTGGGCTTACCCCGCACACTCTTCTTCCCTTGGTGGGCGGCGCTGTGGTTGCTGTGGTTTTCCCCTGCCTTGCCTCCATCCGCGTCCTGTTGTGTGATGGGGAAGAGAAGAAATGTATTGATTGAAGCATATTAAAATTTACCCCATTGCCACCTTGCACAAAGCATTTTCAACGTAGACTTTGTTGTTGGTGAATTCTTCAGATTCTTGTGATCTTAAATTTCAATCACAGACTTAATTTGCAACTAAGGTCCTGCATCAAATTTGAAATAGTCTACTGAGTTATGATGCATTTTTGATGAAAGAAAAGTATTTTTTAAGTTCAAATCTTTCTTCACCCACGCGGTGTTACACTGCGCAACAAATCAACAGATAATGTCATTAAGGTCATTGATCTAAGGATGAAGACTCAACTTTTATGCGCACAAAATATTTCTTATATTAGAGCAATGGAAGGATCTTAATATATTGTGGGCTTACCCGGGATACAAACATACATTCTACTCCTAAGTTGCAATTTTAAGTCTCAAAAAAATTCCTGTTTCTTCATAAACCATCTGTAGTCTTCTGTTTCTGTTTTACATCTTACTTTGAATCAATCTGACTCTGTCTTACTACATCATTACAGGGTACTTTGGCTATAATATTCAAATTTTGTAGTCAAAAGAATAATCATTATCATACTGAAATTTCACTGCTATATAGTAGCATCTGCCTAAGAACAGAACCCTAAGAACATGCTCAGCCTAAGATAACAATTTCTCAGGGAATGGAATTTTTTTCCGTATAAAGTGCACATGTATTATAAAGCAGTTCTTTAAGACCATAGCATTAGCATGCCACGACCGGTTGTTAAGGACGTGATTTTTAAAAAAAGTTTAACCTGTAAAGGATAATATAAATTCTCTCAGGTGTGATTCAGTGCAAGATATTTGAAAAACATGAAGGTGATAATTTTATCAACATTGCATTAAAACTATGGCTGTGGAATGGCCTGCAACCGACTTAAATCTAGAAATATTTTTTCACTCTTGTCTATGACAACACTACAATAACACTCTATCAAAACAAAGTTTAAGAATTTCCAGAAAGTTTCCATTGTGATATAAATATAAATTCACTATATCCTTGCTCTTGGCTTAGGCCAGATTCATAATCAACCGTTCGTGTTGGTGAATCTTAAAATAGAACTAGAACTACAAATCACAATACATAATTCCAACACCCACTCTTGGTCGAATCATAACGGTTCCTTTGCGGTAGAGTTCTGGGAGTGTGTTGTAGTTAAGGCCAAATTCGGAGAACAGGATTTCGTTCTTATCACTGGACAGCGTTCCCTGTGGAGAGGCAAAATGCAGAAAACTTTGAAATCAACAACTTGGAAAATCTTTCATGGAATGACAACGTATCAATATCAAACAGCCATGGAGAAAGCAAGCAGCATCAAGTCAAGGCATTCTCAGAATGAGTGCATTGCATCAATCCATAGGCAGAGGAAAATCTTGTCAGATTTCTAGCACAAAATTTGAATTGTCTACCAGGCTAATTTTCTCAACTTCCCCGAGGAGTTGAGAAAGATATTCAAATTCAATGTCGATCAAGATTTTTTTCACTCCATTTGCAGGTCCTTCTTCTTTTACTTTTCCCTTGTGGGTTCTATGTAAGGCTTGGTGGCCATCTTATTTCTTTGGCTTGTTATTTATAACTTGAGAATACATCTTGTTCTGTAGAAGCATGGTGGCCTAAAGGCTAAAGTGTTAACCTGCCGTCCAAGAGGTTCCACATTCGAAGCACACCCCATTAGCTTCACCTTAATCAGGTGTAATGAGTACCTGGCTGTAAAAGACAACATTATCTTTGTCTATAAAATTGCATCGCACAAAATATGCTGCAAGTCTCGTTTTCCATATCTTGTAATGGAGTTGGCTGGGAAAGTAAGAATAGCATAAGAATATCATTGTAAAGCGTCTAGAGGTTAGGACAATAGGCGCTAGCTGTATGTGTGATCTCTTTTCTTTCTGTCTCCACTCACCTTTAATCTCTCCTGGGAGCCAGCAGGGGAAAGACCTTTTTCTTGGACCAGCTTCCAAAAGCAGGTGTTGTACAAATTATTTATGTGACCTGAAAACAAACAGAAAAACAATGAATATATTAAATCCTTCATATGCTCATAAATAGTACAACAAATAACTTGTTTTTTCCCCCCTCATTATTATTGAAGGCATAAACATAAAAAGATCGCCTCATGTTTATAAAGACATTTTTGCATTGAGAGATAAAAATGCAACTGAAGCCTTTTTCTTAAGACAAGCATGCAGATAGAATCTGTGGAGTCCAGGAACTAAAAACCCCAAATACAGAAAGCCAAGTCTTTTGTTGCTTTATGTGGTCTGTGTTGCTGTTTGCTAGGGAGTACAATGCCATTTCAAAGCACCAAGAGCATGATTGTACCTTGATGAATATCATACATTATGTCCCCTATTAATGCCACCTTTACTTTAATTTTACCCACATGAGAATAAGTATTTCAATTCACTTCAATTTTTTGTTATTGTTTGCGGTGATGTTAATAAAGAGATATCTTGTTCGTATAAGTATTACATTAATTACAATTTGATATATGTGCATCAGTGTAAATATAAGTAAAAGCAGCTTTAAAAAGATGATGAACAACCTGAGCCAGACTTATTAAACCCTTGTGGCAAGGGTTCAAGCATAGCTCAAGTCCTCTGAACCAATCGACTCAAAGCGCCAGCCCTTGTTTGACATTTCCATACCCCAATCCCAAAGTGGCCACGATACAATCAATGCTTGTTTGCTACTCACAGTCAGCCTGCCGCCAACTGAGGTAATCTTTCAGGTTGTCGTCTGACGGATACAGGACCACCCTGGCATCGAAGGACGGTGGGTACTGAAGCTCCTGGGTGTTGAAGAATCTCGGCCAGTACAAAGTAAATGACGACGAAAACAGACTGACCACATTGGTCATGATTTTGCTGATGAGAAAAGGAAAAATGAAAATGAATGGGTTGAACAGTAAAATAAAAAGGGGAGGGGGAGGGGAGAGTGTGATATTGCATGAGTTCATAGCTATGCATCGTCCAGGAAAGAACAGAACATAATATTATTACAGTGAGCGTCACATGAAATAGGTTATAGACCATGGCAATGGATAGGACACACCTTGAGAAGGTAGAAGAGCAGCATCACAAGACAAGAAATGGAACCCCCTGGGACATAAGCAAAGGAGTAGGCCATGGGAAACTGGGTGGAAGGGAATCATGAAGGAAATGAATCAGACAAAATGGATTTACACGGATGAGGCTATGTCATCTGGCCAAAGATAGGGATGATTGAGGAAGTTTGCTCGTGGCCTTTACCCTGAAAAAGGTGAAAGGCAATGATGATGATGATGATGATGATATTGATGATGATGATGATGATGACGATGATGGTGATGATGATGATGATGATATTGCTGATGATGATGATGATGATGATATTGCTGCTGCTGCTGCTGCTGCTGCTGCTGATGATGATGATGATGATGATGATGGTGATGATGACAATGATGATGATGATGATAGTTAAGCAATTATTTCAACTTGCATGTGAAGAACTGTTAAAGAATACCATAACAGCTCTGATTTGCTTCATTCCACATGATTTCCGACTTCTACCGTGGATAATTTGTGCCTTGCGCCTTTTGAAAAGCGCATTTCATTCCTTCGAAGGAGTAAACCTACTCGAATCCTTTCCTACGACAGATCACTTGGTTACATTTACCTGGCTCGGCGGTTGTAGAGTTTGCTGGCCTTGTGGAAGATGAAGCTGAACTCGTCACTCTGCCCGTAGGAGAGCACGATGTCGCTGAACTCGGCCATGACGGTTTGGGCAGCCCTGGTCATGAGGGCCAGGCCCCGGTCATCGTTGGGCTTCATGTAGTGGTGGACGTCTGTGAACCTGGGCAAAGGGAGGAGTACAGTGTACATGATACAAGGCGTGTGTGTCTGTGTACATTATAGGTAGGTAGGTAGCTAGCTAGGTAGGTAGGTAGGTAGGTAGATATAGATATATAGATAGGGATAGAATATATATACAGATTGACAGAGAGAGAGAGAGAGAGAGAGAGAGAGAGAGAGAGAGAGAGAGAGTGAGAAAGAGAGAGAGCAAGAGAGAGAGAGAGAGAGAGAGAGAGAGAGAG
>JAUEKT010292803.1:0-11322 GCA_031762655.1 Doris verrucosa | reverse complement strand
TCTCTCTCTCTCTCTCTCTCTCTCTCTCTCTCTTCCTCTCTCTCTCTCTCTCTCTCTCTCTCTCTCTCTCTCTCTCTCATACACAGACACACATACCTACACAATACAGTGTGAGGTTTGCTAACACTAGGCCTACAGCTCACAACTACACGCATTTCTTAGACCTAGGCCTACAGTAGTCCACAACTGAATAATAGTAGTAGGCCCCTATGGTAGGCCTACCCCGATACAATAATGTTGACCTAGTTAAATATTGATTTTCTTCGAAACCACCCAGAAGGATAGCACAACACAACTGATTTCACTGGCTTGTGAGTGCGTGTTTGGCTGTGTTTCTGTTTTCGGGTTTTGCAGAGAAATATTGACAATCTTCATCATTAGCAAGTGAACGTGTGCGTGTGTGTGTTTTTTGTTTTTTTTTGTTTGGCTGTGTTTGTTTGCTTCGGTTATAGAGAGAGAGAAATAACCGCAATTTTTCATCATAAGCGTTAGTGTGTTTTTGGCTATGTTTGTTTGTTTGGGTTATGAATTAAAGAAATAACGGCCAATCTTCATCATTAGAGAGTGAATGTGTTTGGCTATGTTTGTGCGTTTAGATTATGCAGAGAGAGACAGACAGACAGACAGAGATCGGCAATCTTCATCATTGGAAACTGAGTGTGTTTGGCCGAATTTGTGTTTGGATTATGCAGAGGGAGAAATATCGGCATGTCTATCAGCACTCTTATCGGCACTGATGTGTGTTTGGCTGTATTTGTATGTTAGTTAAATGGAGAGGGAGAAAAATACCGGCACTCTTCTTTAGTAAGTGGATATGCGTTTGGTTGTGTTTGTGTGTTAGGTTTTAGGAAAGGGGGGAAAAATACCGGCACTCTTCATTAATGAGTAGATAGGCGTTTGTGTGTTAGATGTCTGAGGAGAGAAAAGTGCCACCAACCTGCGTTTATGATCAAATGAGTCTGTGTTTTTGGCTATGCTTGGGTGTTTGGGTTATCTAGAGAGACATTTTGGAACCTGTATAAACAACTGTGTGTGTGTTTTAGTCGTTTTCTAGTGTCTGTATTATGTATGTGAATCTAAGTGTCTGAGAGAGAGAGTGTGTGAGTTTTTTTGTTTGTTTTTGGCTGTTGTTTTTTTTTTGGGGGGGGGGGGGTGTTGTCAATCCTGTCCTTTCTCTTCACAACCTTTCGGAACTCAGTACGATACTTTCCATCAAAATTTTCCTTGTCAACCCTGGACTCCCGGCAATTTTGTTACTTTTTAAAACTTTTGTGTTAGAAGCACTCGGCACTCAGAATAAGTTGGGGAGTTGTTCATTGTTTTGTTGCCTGAAGTCACATTGACTACAGGTTTTTTTAGTGTTTTGTTTAACCCTTTTTTATTTGTTGTTGGTGCGCGATCACGTCGAATATTACTTCGAAGGGTCTCGGATTACTGTCAAATTTTAGTGTCATTACTGTGACCTATGAAAATGGATTGGCAGGTCTGACCCAATGTGATGTGTGAGCTGTTGTCAGAGATGCAAACTATCCTTCTTTTGGAGGGACAGTCCCTCAAAAACGGCATATTTTGTCCCTCCTAAATATTAGTTGAACATCCATCTAGTCTGCTTTCAAAAATCCAAGGAGTTCAATAAAATTCTCCTAAAGAATTTACGCTTCGTTATCTTAGTTCTTTATTTGTTGGACACAACTATTTCTTTTCATCATTCGCGATAGTGGACAAAAGTTGCAGCTACTGGTTTGGTGAAATCTGTCCCTCTTTTTCATCACTTTCACCTCCAAATCTCCACATTTGTCCCTCTTTTGGCTCCTCTGTGGTTGGCATCTCTGTGTTGTATACAAGATGAATTTGATCAAAGTGTTGTCAGGTATAAATGAAAGGATAGTCAACGATCATACCTTGCTTGTCTTCCCTCAGATCAACGCACCTGCTCTAGCCAATGCACTGAGCCCTACCACTCAGCCCTGGGTCAAGCTGGGAGAAAGACTGGGATGCATCGGCAGTCTGCTCAGTAGATCCATTTCTGTTGTGAACATTGAAGTCACAGCTGAGGGTAAAGCCTGTTTATATCATTAACATTGTTATTGCTTTAGACCTGTCTTTTTCATGCCTTGTCACACCATAACGATTAGTTTATTCTCTCATACTCATTAAATGATATCTTTCTCCCTTGTGGTATGTGTCACATAGGTAAACCTGTCACCAATACTTGTACTGATACTTTCCATCAAAATTTTCCTTGCACTTATTGCTTTACAAGAAATACTTGTTTTGTTGTTGATAAGGGAGAGGAAAGTGAGCATTTCAATGCAGAGAACTATATTTGAGCAGAGCAATTACTATTACTATATATTGACTTCACTGTGGATCTAGATTCTAAATCTACACCTCTAACTTTGAATAAAATCGTTAAATGAGTTTAATGTTAGAACCCCTCTATTGATATTTGCAGGAGGATACTGTTTTTTTCCCCCTTCAAATACTGATTTGATCCCAATTCCATACTGAATTTTTGAGTTTGGTTGAATGATAGATCTGAACAAAGCTTTCACAGATGTTACCTACAAGTTAGTTTTCCATGCTTTACCTCTTGTTTTATATCTAGCTTTGGTTCTCACCTGACACATTGTTCTTCACCATGTTTTTTATTATTCTTTTTTATGTGGGTGATTTGTGTGTGCTATTTCTTTGTTTTGCTTTTGTCTGAATGTTTTTCATTTTTTATGTTTCTTATAATTCCCCCCTGAAAAGTTAACTTGTTAACGTGGTAGATTTCAAGTAGAGAAACAAAGTTGGTTTATTTTAAAGTTGTGTCTCTGATATCCAGGTCACCACAATTTGATTAAAATACTTCTTCTTTCTGTCGTTTTACTCTGTAAAATTTCTGATATTTCCTGTATTCTCTTGTTTGTCGCTCTCTCTTGCCATTACATTTTCAGTATTCTTCTTGGGCATTTGTTTTTGATCCCTTCATTGTATTAATAGTCACTTTGTCCTTCTCAGTACTAGCTTACCCTTTAAAGCATGAACTCATGGTTGTCAGGTAATATTTTACTCTACTCATGATTATTTCCCTTCTTTGTTTTAAGTATTATTGAAATCACAACATATGCCGTTGATTTTTTGCAGGAGATTCTTTGGAAAAAGCTGGATCTTATCTCATCGCTGCGGTCTTGGCAGGTTATCTGAAAATGTCCTCAGAAAAATTACAGGGCAACATGAACTTGGTAAATTCTCCTGTTCTTGCCAAGCAGGCAGGTGTTGTGGTGAGTATTTGTTTTATTCGTCTTTCTTAGAGTTTGTTCAATAAACACAGGGTAACACAATAAAAACAGGGCTTCTATAATTTTCTTATGACTTTGTCGAAGCAGATGGTAACTATTCATGGTCACACCTTGAGTAAAAGTTTGAAAGATGCCTCTTCTTATTTTTTGTTATGTCATAATAGATTTAAGACAGAACATTCAGTATGATGCCGGTTCACATTTGTAAATCTGTGAAGGATAGGCCTTGGCTATTGATGAAGTAAAAATAAAAAAGCAATGTTTTTATGTGTTTGATATTATCAAAAGGCTTAGATAGATTTAGATTAGAATTTTGGGCTTAGATATAGATTGCTAGATTTAAATCTAGAATTTAAAATGTTTTTAGTTGAGCCACCTCTAAAAAAAGGGTGAAAATTCCAGAGCCAACTGACTATTCTAGGGCAGTGGCTCAAAGAGATATGACTACTTTATCCTGAGTAAAATTCATGGGCTAAAAGGTAATTGTACCTCTTTTGAGCTTCTGGCCCTTGATTGTTAACTATCGCTCTACTCTGCCTGTAAACTGATCTCAATAAACATTCAGGGAAATGATTGTCTCAAAAGCATCTTATTTTCTCCCCTCCATGTAGTGGGGTGCACACACGTGATGTCACGGAGCTTATTCATTCCAATGTCTTTGGCGTCAGTAATGGGTGTTTTATGGTGTTTTACACTTTAGTTGTTGGCAAGATGTCATTTAACATTTTCATCAGCTTAAATCATCTGTTATGGTTTCAAGTTAAGCTCAGACATTTAAATGTATGTTGAAATTTGCCCAGTCAGATTGTTGGGTGTGGTGTGACTTTGATACTTTTTACACCCTGGTCATCCTCAGAGCCCCTCAGCTTCCAACTGTTTCGCCATGAGCTTTTATATTATATATATATATGTTCAGTCAAAAATTCCCAATTTACTGTATTTTAGACGCCTCATCTTCAAAAGACCTGACATTGATTAATGGAACCATAATATTGTCTTAATTCTATGGTATGTAATAATGTATACACTACTATTTACTATTTTTAGGTAAACCCCCCCACTTATGTGCTAATTTTCTCCTTTCCAGAACACGCATACATTCAAACCAGGAACTGGAGCTGCCGTTGTGACTGCAGACTTCCAAGGGGCTGGAGGGGAAACCTTGCAGGTCCAGGGCACAGTGAATGGAAACTGCACTCATCTGCTGTGCATCCAGGGCCGTCCATTCGCTGTGCCTGCCAATTTGACAGGGACTATCATCATTTACCGCCTGGACAAACCTGTTTCAGTGTCTGATATTATTGGTAAGGACTTGCACAGATTCTTTTACTTTTGTGTACATTGATGGGTGTTGCCGGTATGTGTTCTTTTTCTTTCTTAGTCTTTTCTTCTCATTCCTATTATATTTCTTGTGTTAAATGGTGAACAAGAATGCTTGAACAAAATCTGTCACACATGGTTGGTACATATGTATAGAAATTCGTTTCCTGAGAAATTATGTTGTAGTCAATCTTCGTCTGGAAGACTGTTCTAAGTTGGACACTACTTTAAGAAGGGAAGTGTGTGCATGATGTTTGCGTTGAAGCATTTATATAAAACGTTTTAAAAACTATGGATTTTGCTTCATCAACAAAAGTTAAGAAAGGAAACAAATGTATTGAGAACTGAAAACTACTCACGTCTTCATGCTGTCTAAAGAACAGGATCCCTTGCATGAGGGAAATCAAGGAAACTTTGTATGTCGAGCACACAATTGACCTTGAAATGGCAGTTTGCATGCACTTTTGAAAATGGTCAGAAATATGTTCACAGATTAGTTGTAAACTTGGTCAATGAACTTTGTTTGAAAATTGCTCACATGGGTTCTGAGGATAAAATGCATGCTGATTGTTGGATGCGGATTTAAGATACACGACAAAAAAACTTTTTGCTCAAATATTTCACTGCAGGTGGTTGGCAGGTTTTGGTGGAAGATTTACGTGTTCCTCCTGTTCCTTCCAGCAATACTATTTTTTATGCGTTTTTCATTCTGCTTTTTGCTCTTTGTTCACTGTGAGAAGCCACTAATGGTCACCAGCATAAATTTGAGATAGTTTCCTCATTTTCTTCTAGATTGCAAGGTTATTAGTTGTTTGTTTTTTTTATCCATAGATTGTTGAGTTAACGAATGTTGCTGTCAATATTTAATTTAAATGTTCTTCTCTGTCTCCAGGGGCTATTACCAAAGATGGTGGAGTCGTCACAGCGTTTTCCTCGTCCAACCTTGTCTCAAGTCTTGGCTACGGTGTGATCAACTTGGCCTCTCCTATTGATTCCAGCAAGCTCGTCAGTTTAAATCAAATTGTCAGTAGTTCATACTTGATACAACTGTAATAAGGGACATTGGAGGGATTTCCCAAGGATCATCTTCTTGCTCTCTTCACGTTACCATGTCCATTTCTCTATTCACTTCATTTTCCTTTTTTCCCCCCTTGAATTTTTCATTTTCATCACAGAATCTGAAAGAAGGCCAGTTTCATTCTCTATCTTCCACTATAAAAATATAATTAATATCATGTTCTTGATTTATTTCACTTTAAACACATATAACTTCTGTATGTTCTGTATCTTCATGTATTATTAAAAAAAATTCTTATTACTTAAATCGATATTTCCTTAGACCTTGCTATCTCTTGTGGTGGACGAGATTAGTCAAGATGTAATTCGACCACATATTCAATAATTAACCTGCTCAAAGTGGACTTTGGTACCTCTCTTATCTTTGAGAATTGGTCACCTTATTTGACAATTGTTTTCCAGATGAATATCATGGTGATGTAAAGAGAAGATTGTTTACAAATTCTAGTCTTGGCTATTTTTTGGATCATATTGCCAGAAAATGTAAATGTGACATTATAAGAATCAAAACCAGGGTTGCCGTTTTGCTTCATGACACTTTTGTTTTATTTGTACAATGAACTAAAAGATGCTATGTTGACTTGTAAAAATTGTATCCTGTGGCATTTTGTTGTATTTCTCATTCAAAATGTTAAAAAGAAAAGAATTTGCAAGAATCAACTTGATGTTTCAATGTCTTTCAGGCAGATTGCAGAAGTGTTGTTATTATCATTCCTTTTACTTTGAGGAGATAGCCGGTTACCTAGGCATGCTTCCTGTAAGAAAGTATTGACAAAATGCATAGTGGCTTGGAAAATTCTAAGGAAGAGCTGGGGCCATAAGACTAAGTCATTTACCATTTTCTGGTGCAAATAAATGCTTTGTATTTATAGATGTCAGGTAATATTGGTTTATATGGATTTACATTCCATTCGATTCACTTGGAGTTGTGTTTACCATTATGAATGTGATGACTGATCAGATCAGTGTTTCGCTGATGCATCAATAGCCAATTGTTATAGACATGACACTGAATTCAATTGGGAGAATTCTTTTTGTCTTCACTTATGATTCCATCTTTGCTCCAAATCAGTTGAGCTGCTCCGTCTCGGATGCACGAATACCTCAGGGAAATAGATTTTACAAGAGACATTTTATTTCAGGTAGCTGCTTGAAATACATTATGTTGCTGGCAATTACGAATGAGCTAGCTGATTGATTGAATTGACCCTTTATCATGCATTTTAGATCATTGTGTGATTATAATAATGGACGTTTTCACCGAGTCACTAACAGAGAGTTTTAGTTTTACAAGATCTTTAAAACATCAGTCCAGGTGTAATGGATTTTAATTACAAACTTCTATGTATGGTCTTTGCATTTCAAATTGTTTCCATTTTGTACAAAGTGTAAATGTTGAGAATCAGCTCTTTCACAACCCTGTTGAGTTCCATAACATAATATGCTTTCACACCATTCGTGAGTCTTGTTGATTTGTGGCCTTCATGCAGTGGATGCTAATCATACAGAGTAAATACAGCTTGGAAACCACATGACATGTTATGAATAAATGCAGTCATTGGTCATGACGTGAAAGGTTGTTTGTTCTACTTGAAAATACAATCATCTTGCGTTTCGATGCAATCCCAGACCATGTCAATTTTAAATGTCAAAGATACATGTATAAACTAATGTATGCATATTAACGACACTGCTATTTTATAATTGGTGTTGGTCTCATTTCATGACTGTTTTGCTGATGTGTGGCAGCATCTCGTATCATTCAAGTGGCATAATTTAAGTTTATTGAGGTGCCAACAAGTGGTGGTAAAGACAGACCTGCCTAGTATTACGAATTTTCAGTAAATGTTACTAAAATGGGATGCAAATTACTGAATTACTAAATAACAAGACAAATTATGATTTTTTGGCAATTCATAATTGTGGCACTAAATTTTGTAATTTTGGCACTTAACTTAATGTAGACAATGTATTGGTGACCTTAATAGGAAAAACAGTGCTCTCAGCTCGTGTAATCTTTGATGATAAGGTTGCAGCAGTAAACTTATATATCAAGTTTAGCAATGAATGGCAATTGGAGAATCATATTGAAGACTTCCTCTAACAAAAAAAGATAATTTTTCATTACAGTTCAGGATTTATTTATTTATATGTTTTATACGCATTTTAGTTCTCTTAGTCAACATGGAGAATGTTACTAATTTTGTCTACAAATTACTAAAAAATATCAGCATTGTTACTAATTTTGTAGTTTTAAACTAGGCAGGTCTGTAAAGATATGAATTTCGTACTTTGTATGATTTGTATCGTTCCTTTTTACATAACCTTTGCACTGTTAAGAACATTTGATATCATAGGTGCTAATTAATTGTCAAAAGAAATTATGCATATGCGAGAGTTCACCTGACACCAAAGTCTGAGAAAATGTGACATGAATAATAGTGAAATGGTTCAACGCATTGTCTTTTACTTCATGGAAATTATACAATTACATATGTCATATTAAGATTCAAGTCCACATCCATAGATTGACACTTGCCGTCCACTCTGTCCTTGTATTTGTCATGTGTATAATGTCACTTCTTTTGTAGTCATGCCCACATGAAAGTCTATATTATGTATCATCGTTTCCGTGACAGCCATATATATCATTTTATTATACAAATGTTAAAGTTGTGTGTCGCATTTGAAACACAATCTTACTTTGATGTTGAATGCTCGAAATGTAGAAGTTGGTCATTTGAGTAATGTCCCTTGATATTGAACCCTGAAACTGCTGGAGGAGAGAATATCTGTAATATGATTTTGTTGATTACTTTCTGAGCATTTTCTAGTTCAATAAATGTGTACAGAAAAATGCAAAAGGGAAAGCAAGAAACAGCTTCAAATTTTCATATAAAGGCTTTTACTTTTAGTGAAATCAACAAATTAGGCATATGCCACATAGTCTCCAATTATCCATTTCAATCATAGTTACTATCAGATATTTGCATTGAACTTGAAGATGATTGATATATAACTGATCATTAAAAAAATAGACAGAACATTAACAATAAGCCGTCCTTTTTGAATCCTCAAATGAATGATAAAACTTCTCATTGAGAAGGTTAATTGATATTGCAGAGCATTAGAACCTTATGCTTCATTGATTTACAGGCAATGTTGGGAAAGTAATGATTGATATGGTCCATTCCTTTATATATTTGCAGGAAGGTAAAAAAAAAAGTTAAGACTTTGTTAACTTTCTTCATTGATGAATGCTTAAAAGTTATTTATTGAATGCAGTTCATGAAGGTTCTAGTTCTAGCTTTATATTTTAGATTCAGCTACATTAATGGTTGGTTATGAATCTGGCCTAAACCTGGTGTCCTGAATTCAATTTGAGCTTTGGTATGTCTCTCTTAGGGTCAATTTGTTGATCTCACTCTAAAACATAGAAAGGGAAGGTAATTTTCTTGTAGGGAATGGGATCTTGTTCCATAGGCATGCACCGCTGTTGAAAAAAAACTGTTTGAATACATTAGTGCGAGAGTAGAGTGTAGGGTATTCAGCATGGGTTCTGGTCGGGTGTACTATAGGAAATGGTATCTGACAAAATCCTTATCCCCTTTTTTTCTCTTGGAAAACGCCTTGGTTCCATGACTTTGTTTTGTAAGAAAACAAATAATTATTCCTCCACTCGCTTCTTTGGGCATACCGAACCGTAAAATCAAGACAAGATGGAGAGTGCATGAATTTTGCAATGTTTGGTTCACGGTTACGCATTCACAATTTAAGTATTTAATGCTTGAACAGTAAGCCTACTTGACAACGTCGTGCATGGCAATTTATTTAGATTGCTTCCATAAAGGTCTCAGACGCGTTGCTTTGGGCGGGCTCTTCTTAAAATTCAGTTCTTAAATTTGCAAAAACAAAAAAAAAGATTAATTGCTCATAGAAAAATGTAATATGGGATGAGGTTGAAAAGTTGAAGAGCATTTGAACAATCTTTCGTTGAAAGCTTGCTGCACAAATTTTATTCTGTTGTTTTACTTACGCAAATAAGGACCAATGTCTAGTGTTGGCTGGTTTTTTCTTAAGTCATTCTTTAAGTTGAGTCCCAATTACACTACCCAAGTTTTGCATTTCTGTGAGGCTTTTACTACTTTTAAAGGCTTACTGCATATTTTAGACATTCTTTTTACTATTATAATATATATACTTACATTTACATGTAAGTTTTATAATAAATTATATTTAGATTTTTATGAATGAATACAGTGAATTTCTGTAAAATCCCAACACCATTTAAGGTATGTCGTAAGGAAATGATTCTTGTATATTATTGCCATGATTTGTGGTTTGAAAATAAAAATAAATATTTAATTATTTAATATGTTCTTCATATGATTCATTCATCTGTTGTTCAAGTTTGAAATTGTTTTGTAAGTGTTTTTGGGATCATTATTTAGGAATTACATTCATGTCGTTTATGTATAGAACTGTAATTGGGAACCACATTTCCCTCTTTGTTACAGCTGGATTTACGCGATACACGTATCAGGTGTTACTTCCTAAGTCTATCGCCAACTCCCTGTCCTCTTTTGTTATTTAGTGCCTTTCATAAGGAAGTGATTATTGGGGTGGATTCCACCCCAATAATACAAACCCCCTATCGCTATATTATTTGGGTGGATGGTTTTTGCCCACAGTGCGCATGCGCAACCAGATTTGTGTCATGTGTTCTTAAATTCATTTCCGAGCGGTTCACCATTCACTTGGCTTGGCTCTGCGTTTCCCAGGACAAATAACAAGCCTTAGGGCGAGAACACAGAGGCCACCGAAGCTTCGGTGGATCGGCGACATAATTGGTGAGTAGTAATCACCACTTCGTTCCTCTAAAATACGGTACGACCAATTCCGCAGATCGGCGCAGAGAGTAGGCCGTGTCTATGTGCTCAGATACAGGTTGTATGGATACATTCCTATAACTTGCGGCGCCTAGTGGTTAGGTGACAGAAATAGGTGGCCTCTGTGTTCTCGGGCTTAGCATGGATTGGACAATTTCAATATTTCAACGTTTTTGTGTTTGTACTGTCCACAGACCACTCTGATGATAAAGTGTAACACCTGTCAGTGTCTGGGCAGTTTTCGATAAAATAAACAACTCCTTGAAACACTGCTCGTCGATCCCCGTTATGTCAAAGGTCACGGGAACCAAGCCTCATCTGTTCAGTCTGACTGCTTACTTACGCTGTCATCCAATAATGAATGAACGCCTGTGACGTGGGCAGGGGTCATCGGCCATGCGTCACACCCGCTGAATTGCGTCCCACGATTCAGTAGAAAGCGTTTTAACGATAAGGATCGAGCTGTGGATGAAGGAGTAACCAGTTCGATTATTGCTTATTCGATTAAAGGGGCCCAATATCGAAGTTCTCAAAATCAAAATGTTCAATGTTTTCAACCATATTAATAAATCTAAATACAATACAGGTCAATGCGTGTTCATTCATGTTGTCGATTCTGTGAACAACAAAAAATTTGGTTGCCATGGAAATGGCCGTCATCTTGGAATTTTATACTACTACTACTACTACTACTACTACTACTACTACTACTACTACTACTACTACTACTACTACTGCTACTGCTACTA
>JAUEKT010292692.1:0-11323 GCA_031762655.1 Doris verrucosa | reverse complement strand
AGTGTTTCCTTGAAATAGCGGGTTATAAGGCGAAGTGGGCTAATAGGCGGTGGGTTATTAGGCGGAGACCACTGTAACAGTAACCTGCCGTTATAATGTTTTTATACAGTATAAAGTGAAAGGAGAAATTTGTTCACTCCTACTTGAAGAATTACTTCTCCTTGTCAAACCAGATTGTTTTTTGAAGCCCATTTTTCATGTTCACTTGCGTGATGATTTAATGCTGAATGCTTTGGCTATCACTGAGGGCGGGTTTGGCAGCATACTTTGCTTTTCTATGTATTGTTAGCTCAATGATGCTTTCCTTTCTTCACAAAATAAAGTAGTCAGATACTCATGGCCAGATTAAAAACTTGATTTTCATAGAATATACCAGCATCCCAATGGTCAATTCATGGCTGTTTAAGCAATGACACTTTTTCCCTTTCTTCTTTTCTTATCTTGTCTATCCCTTAAAGGGAAGAGATGTTGGTGAGTGTGGATCATTTAAAAACAACAAAAGAATCTGCAAGAGATAGAAAGTAAGATTAACACATTCAAAGTCAACATAGAAAAATTGCAGGCAATGAAGATACAGCCATACACTTCAGAGATTGAGCCATCTATTTCTCCCTTCTTGCCAGCAACGGCAGCCTGTTCCTTTGTACTTCATTGACCTATTGAAGCCTGCATGTGTTTAGGTGGCTGTTGAGGTCAGTAGATTCATTCCAAGGCTATTGCAGGGAAATACGATAGCTGTGAAAAGGCTCTTCCATTGATGCCATGGCTTGCCGAGTAGTAAATGACGGTGGGCACTGCTTGCTTAAAGTTTATTGGGAAATCCTTATGGAGAAAAATTATCGACTTCTTAGGGGGAACTGGAAGGAGGGGGAGCCAGAGTGAATGATATGAGCCCAAAACTGCTGTTTGCTCAGGAAAATGCCTATTGAGATTTGCGCACTTGATGATGACATTATGATTGGCAATGATTTGATTCACTTTTTCTTTTTGTTTGTGTCCTTTCGAGTGGGCTATTTTCTTTCATTTGTCATGCCAAATAATGATTCATTTTAAGTCACCATTGTTTTATCCAGTTAAGGTTGTTTATGTTTTACCTGCACTCAACCTCTGTCATCAATTAAATTGTTAAAATAATTTGTTCATTATATGAATACTTTGGTTTCTCTGTCATGTTGTTATTGTCAGTCATCATGCTTATTTCATGCCCATGCTATTGTACTGCAATTCTACCTTATACCAAATCTGCTTTTGTGACTTAATAATAAACAGCAAGTTTCTGTAAATCCGTAGAATATTTTTTACTGAACATACATAAAAATAGTGTTAATCGTAGGAGGGGGCGGTGCTTAAGATAAAACTATGCTTCTTTTTCCCTCTCTATCCTCCTAAAGACAAAAACATGACCAAATCGAAAGATGACAGGAATGGGCACCTTCAAAATCTCTCTATACATTCTATATTTATCACCAGTATCAGCACACTACACAAATCAAAATGAATATTTTTATAAAGAAATATCTCCTCAATATTTTTATACTTAATCTTAATGTTAACTCTCTCCATATAAACCATCTTGCTGGAAAACTGCTGACTGGAAGCGAAAGGTAATGATTTGCAAGAGGTCAAAACAGAGTAGACAGTCAAATGCATAGTTTCAATCACATACTCATATTAGACGTTTGAGTCATTTTCTTTCATCTGTAATATAAGTCAAGTAAAAGATTTTTTTAATCTGTCATCAGTTTTATAGATTAAGATTCACTTATTACAATAGTGAATTTTTATGATATTGTAATGTCAGCATAGCTCATGAGCAGTTGTCATGTGTGTAGTAGAAAGGTCTTATTTATTTCTTGATTCTCTTTTATCAATTTATCATTTTACCATTTTCTTTAAATTCACTCTGAAGTCATTGCATGTGATGGAAGTGTGAATTTATCTTCAATAAAAACCTAACTGATAAATGCTAAAAAATTGTTCTCATACATGGAGTCTCATATTATATAGCATGAGTATGAGGAATGAGTTTGCAAAATACATGTAGTCAAAGAAGACGGCTAATCTCTCAAATGAAGATGCAATTAATGTGGAGTTGCCTGTTTTAGCTATTATCTTTTTGTATGGGAATGGAATGTGCAAAAAATCTTCTTAATCTATGCTGTGCAATATTTCACTGTAGTCAGTCCAATACCTTTTAGAGTCTTCACTTTTAAATATATTGAAGCAAATGAAGTAGGGTTGGACTGCCAACAAAAATTCTATAAATTGCTCTGGCGCAGATTATTTTACAATGTTTTTTGCACACAGCCGTAAAGTGGTGTGGTTGAGCTCCAAATTTATCTAATTGTTACATGAAAGTGGAGCAAAGCATCGTGTCACTCATTTGTGATAAATTTGCTCTGTCAGCCTTTTGTGAATCTTTGAATGAAAAAAGTTTTAGTAGTATTTTGGCAATAACTGTACATGTAATCGGAAAGGACTTTTAGGGGTTTGCTTAATGATGATAATTTTTGTATTTATTCTTCCTGATGTCTAACTTTCTATAATGGAAAAAAATAACAGTGGGTTTTCTATAATATGGATTTCTATACCCTGCAGGTATTGGTACAAACATTTGATTTATTGGTATATTATCTTGCCAATTTTTTTTTTTCTGACAGAATTAATGGAGTCAACTGTTCTTGGCTCTGGATAAGTACTACTCCTACCAACCATTCTGCCTAGTCATTAATCAACTGCAATGACAAGGTTTTCCTTCAAATTAATTTAATGCTATTGCATGTGTTTTTTCCTGAGACTGTCTCCTATGCCAGATCAGGTGGTATGAATGAAAACTAAGATTATAATAATATATTGTGTAATTGTAATATCAATATCATATTCAATAGTATTACTTTTTTGTCATTGTAAGCTGCTTGTTTTTTTTTGTGCTAGAGAAAATGGTAAATAAAAAAACTTTTGTCCAACATTTCATACTCTTTCAAGTTGCACTTGTTTCTCTGTTTCATCACCGTAACTTCAAATTTAATGCTTTATCTTAACATTATGATCCACACACCGCATTTGTCAGTCACAGTGGTCAAGTGGTTAAACACTGGGCTTGCAATCGGGAGTAGCGAGTTCGAACCCCTTCGGGGGGACACTGTGACTGTCCTGTTTGGGGCGCTGTTGGTAAAAACCCTAGGTTTTTGGTTAAAAACCTTAAGACCAATTTCCCTTCGGGGATGCATGCAATTAAGAGGGCTTTTTTTCCCCCATTCATTTCATTTATCTTATGCAAGAAAACAGTCTTGTTTTGGTTGAGTTTTTTCTTCTACTCTGCTAGGAGTTAAGACATTATATTTCCGCCAAGAAATTCTACCGCTGTAAGTCAATTTTTCTCGATTTTGAGATTTTCAAAGCTCAGAAGGGTTTTGGGGTTGGCTCATTTTAGAGGGCTTTTATAATTAACGAACCATGAGGAGAAAACTCTTAACAAAAAAATGTGCAAGAACAGCAAAGTTATGAAGTTTTTTTCATTTTCATGAAAACTACCTATTTTGACCTACGGCAGTAGTATTTCCATGCATTGTTTCATGCAAGTTCTACTCAATTAGTTACCGGTACCATTTTCATTCAGGAAGAAAAGACAATGCGGGTCTCCTGTAGGGCTAAACATTAATTCATTCCATGTTTGGTAATTTTCTACCATCCGACCGACGCATTTTTTCATCTTCTGATTGAGGTGCACTCTATTAACATCATGTAGGTACGGTGCCCGAGTGGTTAGGGCGTCGGACTGCTGACCTAGAGGTACAGTGTTCAAATCCCATCCGCAAACATCATGTATTTTCTTTGAGCAAAAAAATTTACCCAATCACCCTTGAGTTCAGTGAGGCAATTGAGGTTAATTTTGTTGCCATGTAATGGTCCAAATGAGATTAGAGCCGGTACTTTTTAGTTCATATTCCAGCATTCCAACTGCAAGGCCTCCACTCAATACCTTGACATGGACTAAGCCATTAGACCACTAAAAAGAGTCACACAAAACATGCACGTAAATATATGATGTACATAGTAAAGTTCCTTCAAGGCCTTGACAGACCAGCTTATCCTGGTTTCTGTATCGTTAAGCGGAATAGATGATACACGATCATCCCTGAACAGGACGCTAGTCTATCGCTCTCGCAGGTTTTACTCCCTGCTGGTACTCATTTAAACCTGAGTCAAGTGAATACTCAACTATATTTAGTACCGGTAATTGGTGATAGTCAAACCGGTCATCTCTCATCTCAGTCAGCTAAGCAGGCCTTCAACTTAACCAACCATCAGGGCTGTCTTTATCTACAAGATTGTATCATGCTTTACATGCTACGGTTCTTGTTATCCCTCTTCTGAAGTTCAAATCTTACCAAGCTTATTCCATGTTGTGTTAAAAATGTCTTCCACGAGCTCCACCTTTCCTGCGACAAATCTCTCATGGTTGTCCTCTGTGATTCTTGTGGTCTTCCTCTTTTTTTGTGTGTCCCTGGGTGTTTTATACATGTCTTTCAATATTGCTTTTCTGTTTCATAAGCATTATCCCCAATCTACCGTCACTGTCTCTACCTTTCAACAGATCAGAAATTTTACCCTTCTTTTTCCTTTATCAAAAATGACTTCATTTCTCACCTCAGCTGTCCACAGACCTCTTAGAATTTTGTGTCGTTATCAATTACAGAAATCCACTGTTCTGTTATGAAACTACATTTCTAGTGTATTGTACCTACAAGATCAGGTTATTAATAAATAGATCTTGGTAGAAAGGTATATAAACACCCGATGCATGGTTGGTTGTTTAATTTCTAGGCGTGTCCACCCTGTGATTGACAGCTGGTCAGGTAAAAACGAGACTCGGATCCATACACCAATTCTGAACTGGCCGCCTCCCGTGTCAACACCCCGGTCATTGTTGGGTTGGCGAGGAGAACAGCCCCCTTTCCAGATTTCACACCTGGTGTGAAAGGGATGACTGCTCCGTCGGGCCTGTGGTCAGCGCGGCGCCTGTACGGTAGGCGTGCAGTGATTCTTGCGTCTCAACACCGAGAATGGCTTAACACAGGCCTACTAGATTACTTTTTAAAGTCGAGCTGGATTTTGATAGCATGTGAGTGGTGAAATGGATAAAATTTGGAAAAAAAGCCGATGAGAATTAGAGTGATCTTGCCAATTCTTTCCCGATTGGCCGGGGACCTTTCCCGATTACAGGGGTAAAATAAAGAGAAAAAATTTCGTTCCCTGGGATTTCTTCCCGATATGCTGGGTTTCCCGATTACCCAGGTCTCCGATTAGAGAGGTTCCACTGTATTGCTACTTGGTTTCCTTACTTAATCTATCGCCATTTCATAAGTCCAATTTCTCCCTCTGTTCGTTCTTGTCCTGATCCTGTCCAGGTCTTCATTTAGTACTTGCCATTTGATTTTCAGAAATCATCCCATGCATCTGTTGATAAAGATTTGGGCCCCATTTAGTGCCATGTTTGTTGTCTTCCATCTTTCACATCCATAAAGAATAAAAAGCTGTATCTCTTTACATAATGGTATTTTGTTTGCTTTCTTGCTTTGTATAACCTGTCCTTTATGTCCTCCTAGATCCTCTATTATACTTCCCACTGTGTCAATTATACTGCTAAGGGACACAAAATATACAGCCTCCTCCTATCTGTTATTTGTCTTGCTGTGTCTTAATGTGTAAACCATGAGACCTTTTGAATACAATAGGAAAGGCTTTCCACAAATTTCCTCACACGACCCAAGTGCAAATAGGAGTAAACACTTGTTTGACATAGACAATCAGTTGACCTGCAACGATACCATATAAAATTATGCAACCACAGATCTCTAAGCCACTGACACTATTTGCAGTTCATGCAATTTCATTCACGATGTTTTTCTTTCACTGATTGACTGTGTGACTCCCATTGAGCACACACACTCACACACACAAACACACAAATCATCCCATGCGTCTGTTGATAAAGATTTGGGCCCACACAATTGATTCAGAAAGAAAGAAATGGTACACAACCAATGTTTGATAAAATGTTTATATTAGTACAAGTACGGTACAATCAATGGACAAAGTGCCAGGTAGATTAAAGTTCATTTATACAGAATGCATGGCTTCATTCATTCCTCGAGGCACACGACTTACATTTGAACATTTCGCCATCAGAAGTTCAGTCAAAAAAATATGTACATATGAAACAGTTAAAGTTCTGAGTTCGAACAGTTGACCTGCAACGATACCATATAAAATCATGCAACCACAGATCTCTAAGCCACTGACAATATTTGCCATTCATGCAATTTCATTCACAATGTTTTTCGTTCACTGATTCATAGACATGTACTTGGTAATATGGAATAATTAAAAATTTAAAATCAGACTAAAAAAGAAAAAACAATCCCAGAGAAGTGACAATTATACAAAATATAAAGTCAATTTGTGCTGTATCTTTACACACCATCAGCAATAAGCAATGTATTTTAAAAATGTTTTTAGGTCCCCTTGTCACTTTGAAAGAGCATTTCGACATCAAGGAGAGCAAAATGTAATCAACACAAAAGTTAAACAAAATATTTCTGCTCATTGACGAGAGAAAATTTTCCATGTGCGTTTAATCTCTCAGTGTAAAATGGGATAGGATGAGGATTCACAAATTTCGTTCTCAGAAATCCTTTTTTCGTTACCACCAAAGAAAAGATTTGAATGAGATGGAAAGCTGCCAGACAGAGAACCCTGAAGATGAATTTGCCTTGCCATTCACAGAAACACAATTGCTGCCTCCATTTCACACAGGCCAGGCTTCAAACTTTTCAGGTAACAACAAAGATTGAAAACAGTCAGACACACAAGGGACTTAAAGACACTAAAGTTATGTTCATCTACTGAATTTGATTAGACACAAAAAAAGGTAATATACATAATCATTTGTCTGATATGATTCCTACAATGGATTGACCATAACCGATTTCTGAACAAGAAAAAAAAAATGGCTCTACAATCTGCATACAATTTTCAGTGCATCTATTAAGTTCCATCTTCTTTTTAAAAAAAGTTTACAGGCTATCTCTCATGAAAAAAGCCAATTTGGTTTTAAACAAGTGGTAACGCACTAAGCTTGTATGAAGATCTTGATTTAAGACTATCAAGAGATCATGAGACTGGGATGGAAGAATTAATCCAAGAAAATTATGACAAATCTTGGTTTGCTCCTAGTAATGTAATAATGATAAAAAAGGCAAATTTTCATTTATAGCGAGGAAAGAAATACTCTCCTTTTTAAACAAATTTTCCACCACCATTATTTGATTCAATTTTATTCAAATAAAAAATAATACTTAAAAAGACAGTAAAAAAACCTATATTATAGATATATTATATAAAGTGATGCAAGTATCAGTATCAATACCTAAATCTCAATATCACTACACACTGTAAACAGAAAATGTAGAGGAATAAGATTGGCATGACCGTTAAACTGAGTTGCTGCTATTCAACCCACGTAAAAAGACAGTGACTAAGTTCACAAATCAGCTAGACAAAGGCTAGCAATATGTCGATTGATTTTTGCTGTCTGGACAGACCAAACCAAAGAAACTTTTTTTTTCTTCCAGCCTGATGATATTCAAAATCCCCCCCCCCAAAAAAACCCAACAACAACAATAAAACAAAACAACAAAAATACTTCTACCTTATACAGATCACAAATGGCATACAAGTGATTATGACAGGTTTACGAATGATTCAACGCGCACACACACACCCACATTTCAATACATTTTTGAGACTGGCAATAGAGAGGTAGAGTAAAGTGTGTGATGAAATATGGCAGGAATGAGCACATATGGACAGGGCAAAGGAGCCATGACATGGCCGTAAAACAAACTACAATAAGTGTATTAGAGTATGAGAGGACAACAATTGTTTCGAGAAGACAAGCTATGTGTATGTATACATATATATATCTATATATAGATTACGTATACATATGTATCATATTGTTGAAAAATCAAATGCTTCCATAGAAAAAATCAAAGAAATCTAAGAAGATTTTTAACACTATGAACATTTGCTGATTGTATTTCTTCACAATTGAGGCGAGGAGTAGATGTCCTTCAATTCAAAGCCATTTCTTGAAGCCAACTGGATTTTGATAAGTACATTTTTAAAAAAATGTAGTTCATTCAAATATTATTCAATCATTTCGGATGGAGGAATTCAATTTATTACCCTATTACTTCTAAATTAAAGAAAACATTTTTTTCATTTCCAATGCCATGAATATATCCAATAAAATTTCAATCACTTTGGAGTGTTGCCGAAAGGGGAATGTATATAATTTTACAGAATAATCAGTTGGAAATAAAGGAGATTATTGCTTACTCCAATCCATAGATGTCGTTTATTCTTGAAATTTATCTTCGATTCTGAAAGAATCAGTAAAGACTGTCTCAATATGTTTAGAAAAATCAAAGTAGGCAAGAACAAATATTGAAAGCATAAAACCCATTCTTATTCTCTCTGCTTCGAAAATCTATGTTGAAAAATCAGACTTGTAATGGGTTGCTCATTTCTATGCTGACAACTGTGATGGTAGATAAGGTAACCATACCATGAAGATGCCTGTCCCCAAGTATAATTTCGGAGAGTTATAGCACATGGCTTGTTAAAAAGCTAAGTGAGAAGTCTGTTTACGGCACTATTATGCTATCTGCGTGTGCATAACATTATTATTGCCGCAAAGTTGCACCTCCACTCATTTGGTACAATAAGTAACAGAAAGCCGCTGACAATTCTTTCTAACTTACCCAAACAACCTGCTTTGTCTCTGCACTTTAAAAATAGACTGTTCACGAGATATCAGATAAGAAGTTGTTAGCTCTGATCATAAATCAAACAGAGTCTATCTACATACATTCCATTTCAAATCTAGAACAGCATTTATTAACACATGATATAGATAGGTAATATATATATGTGTGTGTAAATAAAAGCCATACGATATCAGCAGACTGTCAGTCTAACAATATCCTAGCATCAGATTATAATTTGATTCAAAAATAAAAATAAAAATACGAAGGACGAAACAAGGAAGATTTAATTTCTTTTTAAAAAAGGATATTTAAAAAATATAAAAAGCAACAAACAGCTGTTACACTTTGCGACTGAAACATCCTTAAGTGTGCTAAGAAGGGGAAAAAACTGCCATTGTAGACAGCAAATCAACAATTTTCGATCTGTTCAAGATCCAAATCATTCATGGGGAATAAATCGACGCTGTTTTCTAATCTGCTGTCATGACAACCACAGTCTCTGCCTTCTGAATCTTCTTCTTCGTCTTCGTCCTCCTCTCCCTCTTCCTCGTGCCTCTCTTCCTTTCTGTTCAAGCGCTGAGAGAGGCTGGGGGAATTGCCGAAATCAGGAGGGGTGAGGGGAAGGGCAATGTTAGCGGCCTGAGTGAGCTCCCCTTCGTACTTGTCTTGCAAGGTGAGATGCCTGGCCATGACTGGGAGCTCGGAGTCCAATGGAGAGCTAGCGATGGGGTTGAGGATAAATGGGTTCTTGCTGGCACCGTCCAGAAAGTTGAACTGACCTTGACTTCCACGGACCTGGGGACCAGAACCAAAAAGAACCAGATAAAGACAATTCATCAGAGTACACTAAACTACCTTCTGAGAAAGTCTTTCAGGGGAGGGAGGGATTGGGTGAGAAGTAGAAAATCGGAGGCAGGAAGATGGTGACAATCTACATAATGGTGGGCCCATTTCTTCCTTGTCCAGTAATACAATAAAAGTTCCACATCCTCTATGTAACAATGAGGTGATATCAAGACCCTCAATCTGCACCTCCAAATCTTATGCCATGTTTAAGTTACAACTTAAGTTGGCCAGCCTCTAGGAAAGATAATGAACAGAACAACTACCCATGAAGTATAAAATATATGACATGCTTGTCAGCACCAGAGGCATCAAAAACAGGTTGCTTAGCAATAGTTCATGAAATCAATGGTAATACGTACATAGTTAACATAGAAATATAATGAAGAAATCATGAGTTCTGTAATCATTTGAGCTGCAAAGAATGCTTTTATGACTTGTGCGTTTGGGATATTCTTCACAACTTATTATATCGCCGCCTGAGGATACTATTACTGTAAGTCAATTTTTCTCCATTTTGAGATTTTCAAACCTGAGAAAAGTTGGGGGCTGGTGCATCATGAGACAAAATCTCATGCACATGGTTTTGATAGCTTAGGAGGCATGAGAAAAAAAACTCAACAAAAATGTGAGCTAAAACGGCAAAGTGACGGAGCTTCTTTTCGTTTTCCTGAAAACAATCTTTTTTGACTGAGATGGGGGGACTACCTGAAAAACATTATAATTAAGTCCTCTTTGTGCTGGGAGGACAAACGGATAAAATTGCTCTGGGACTGTTGGGTTGGGTACAATTTTCAGCGCGACAGAGAAGTATCCCCCGCGACAGAGACCATGAATCCAAGTGACACATGGCCTATACCACCAGATGCGACAAAAACTACAGGTCACATTTTCATCTTACGGCGGCGCAGACTGTCCTCCCAGCCCACCCCATGGCTGCGCGATCATGGGGCTTAGCGCACAACTCGCTAGGCCATTCCGAAACCCAGCCTACAGCAAAGGTAATTCAGCGATGGATTCAAATGAGCGTTGGCATTGAAAGGAGGGCCCCTTACCCGAATGTACATGGTGTCCATCGATCGCCTTGGAATCAAGCTGCAGGACCCCGCAAGCGTTGACAGATATCGTTTTAAGGGCCACTCTGATGCCAGCTCAAAACGACCCAGGTTCCTTTTGACAAGACAAGACAAGACTTAGGGCAGTAGGATTTCCGGGCTGAGATATGTTCCTTATTCTCAGGGGAGTAACTGGTGACAGGAACTCCCAGGCCTGCAATGTTAAAAAAGGACCTCACCTGTCTATCACTTGCAGGAGTGCTCCATGGGTCTGATCGTCGAAAGGGAGGACAAACATAGGCAGTCTGAAATGAAACAGAAGACCACAAAATGATTACATCACAAGGTTAACTTGTTTGTTTCTCTATTACATGAAACTTCCCACCTGTTCACCTCTTTTCGTCGTCAAAAGGTGAATTAATAAGGACATTACAGAAGATGACAATGGAAAGACAAAGAGAAGCAAACTGTGTTTGTCTACATGCAGTGCACTCCAATCATCTGCATATATACATGTGAGAGAGAGAGAGAGAGAGAGAGAGAGAGAGAGAGAGGATGAGAGCGCAAGAGAGGGTGAGAGAGAGAGAG
>JAUEKT010292581.1:332-11325 GCA_031762655.1 Doris verrucosa | reverse complement strand
CCCCCCCCCCGGGAAGCATGAGAAATATGACTTCTCTGTAGAACATGTTGTCGCAAAACAAAGTACACCCCAACATAACAAGATCTTAAAATTTGTCCAATATGATCTCCCATTCATTTTCCATATCAACCTCTTTCCCTATTTTTATGCAAGGTGACGGCTGAAACAAGTGAGAGAAAAAATAGGTTCAGACAAGTCATAGAGCTGAAGTCATGGTTAACTGGCTCTACTTATTGTCAGTGTAGTGTATCGAAGCATTCCTCTCTTCTACAAACAAGTCAATCAAAAACAGTTATCCATGAATTGCAAACAAGACAATCTTCTCGAGGCAAATACATCTGCTAAGGATAACATACATACTAATGACCAATTGCAGGGTGAGGCACTCAGTTCAAATGCTTGTTATTAACGTTCAAAATAATCCACAGTAAATTATTAATACCAAAAAGGAATTATCTTCGTGACGAAGAAAGCACTCTCAACATTATTATGACAAACCAAATCACCAATTTCTTGTTATCCCTTTTGAGTAAATCAAGATGAATCACTGAAATGCTACCATTTCTTGCATGTATACTTCAAGCATTTAATGGAAGGTAGAAATAAAATTTGTGGCACTGTTTTTGAAAAGATAAATGGTGATTGAGGAAAACAACCTTGACTTTCTTTCATTTCTAAATGCTTGCGTTTATCTCTTTTGAAGAATGTATCTATTAAAGTACTAGTAACAATAATCTTCATTGTAAAGCAAATATTACAAAAATAAGTATCTTGTAAATTACATTTCAATGATCATTTTATAGTTGTATTATAAGACACACCTTTGAATTGTTGATCTTTCATTTAATTTATATACTCAAACACACAAAAGGACGGTGGAATGGACAATTATCTTTTACCTGGACAGAGGATAAAGATGCAAAAGCGGACAACATTATTCAAATCTAAACTTCTTAACATTTGAGCTATCAGGGACTCTAAACCTTTTAATCTCTAGAAGATTCTCATAGAATTTTATTCAGTTTTTATAATCAGAATAGAAAATGTGGCTCAACGGAACTACAAAGGACGTCTAAATTTAGAGAGCTGCAATATCATTCCTTTGTTGATGTGTCTAGAAATCTGCCGATGAGAAAATCACTGCTTTCTTTGTCTTTTCTTTTACATATATAGATATCTATATTTTTTAAAAAGCGAAAACGGCTCAGCTGCATATGCCCATTGTAAGAAGATTTCAAAACTTGAAAAACTCTATAAAAATACACTTTATATTATTAAAATTGACATCCAGGTCATATGAGTACAAGGTAAATATGTCAACGGGCTACAAGGCACACACATGAATGTTCAAGGGAAGGCGTAGCAAACCATAAGTGTCAGTCAAAGCATCTCTGGTGAATTGGAGATCAAAAGTACAAACTTTGCTGCTTGAAATACAAATGCTTCTTACAAAAATTGAATTTATAGATATTTGACCTTTGAACTTCATGATTGTAACTTTGAAAGAAAGGTATGCTTAACTTAATCATCCTCAGCGGTTTTGACAGTTCAAACTTTCATTTCCATAAAACAAAATTAATTCATAACATGATGAAGAGTAAACAATTCTCAACAAAGTAAACTATGATTACAACATTGGACAGAATTTACATTGCCATGATTTATACAAGCTACACTCGGCATAAAAGAGAATCTTTTGATACAAGCTACACTCGGCACAGAAGAGAATCTTAGTCTTAAAACATAACAGAAAACAAGACAGCAGACAGGTCCAAACAGTGAAATATGCATTCAACTGTCATCTCACACACAAAAAATCATTATTTTCTGGGCTAACATCATATTTATTAAGACATTGCATAAAATACACAACATATTTATTCACAGGTACATAATTCATAGAGGAATGATGACAGAATAACTTTCTTCAATTGTTTAAACAATACTGTTTATATTCACCAGCGTTTATATTTATCAGCGGCGTTTAAAATCATAATATTATCAAATGTACATGAACTACTGATGAACTTTGTCATAGCTTCGTTGTTATTTTATTTAAAATCTCAAATCCTTGTTGATATCTAACATACTCACAATGCTGTTATGCATCACGTTTGTTTTAAAGACTTAATGAAATGATAAAATCAAACTACCCTCAATGATTTTTTCATTTCTTTCAAGCTAATAGTAAACATTCACATTATGTTTGTATCATCCTCTTACGTTTTATAAAGGGAGTAGCCAAAATTGGGTCTTATATTTAAGGGATTGTTTCAACATCATTTGCTAGATCAGAATCGCTCCCCTTAAACAAAAAACTTCACCAAAACAAAACAAAAATTAAGTACCCTGTAATCTTTTTAAGTCTACATAAGAGGATGAAAAATGTCAAGATGCTTATTTTTATCATCATAAGCACACAGCCTATCCAGAAAGGCATCCACATTGCATTGGAATATGCCTGTGTCTTTCTTTTGATTAAAAAAAAGGGGGACCTAGGAATACAAAATTAAATAACTCTTTCCTCATTCATATCAAATGACTTTGCCGAAATTAAAAATTATGCATCTGGCACTGGTTCATTCCCCATCGCCTACATAACATGCATATTAGGAAAAGTTCAACAAAGAGGAAAAATGGTTAGTTCAACTCATGGGTATAGCACCTGTAAATTATCAATCATAACCTCTCACAGCGCTAACATCGTCAAGTTTTGCAGTACAAGCACACATACACACACAGACATATACACACGCACATACACACAAAATGGTGCCATCTTCACAAGCATAGTAATTATATTCTTCCCTCCAAACAAAATCATCAGGCAACTATCCGCTAAATTGGCAAAGTGAGTACAGCAGAAACAATGCCATGCCTCAAGAAGGGTATAGATCTGTACCTCTAAGCACAGCTAGGCGCCTTTACTCATCGAAATATTTCAACAGACGTTTGTGTACTTTCTTTTCAAGGCATCAGTAAATGTGAAAATGGCCATGCAGCAATGTCTATGACTTGACCGTCAATCTTCTCAAAAAGCAGAATACAAACTGTGCTATTTATTGAAAGAGAACAAATGTACATGAGATACAAAAAGGCAGAGAAGAACTAAACTTTGACCCTATAAACTTGATTTGAAAGCTTCTTACAACTGAATTCTCTTTTCAAAAAAGTAAAACATGAAAGAGTTGATAATTTAATTTTACCACACTTTTTTGTGTGTGTTGCCTTTTAAGAGTGCACTGTTGTCTCCAATTTGAGACATTTACTTAAAGTAAATAAGAAAATGGAAAAGAGATCCTAGTATCACTTCTGTTACTGTAATAAAAACCTTTCATACCAACATCAACACTATCAACACAAATGTTTTCATCCCACAAGCAATCCACGCTTCATTCAAAAAATAATATACAAATCAACTCTCAGTGTAGAGCCTATAGGGGGAAAAAAAAACCAACACAAGGGACTCCCATGTTCTCTTCATCAAAAACTATCCTCCTTGACTATCAAAGACAAGCACAGAAACAATAAGGAATAAGAGGTTTTATCATTCTTTCAAACCTTTTCTTAGCCCCTGCATATTCTGCTACTTAAGTGAGAGCTACAAACTTATAGACATTGCTGATTCAACTCTTCTGGCGTCAGAAAGCGGACGTGGGTGAAAGGAAATATTCCTTCCTTGTTATTACTGAGCTTTCCTTCCCATTGGCCATTCAAATTCATTTTCGTCACCGTCACTATTTGACCCACCTAGGGAAGAGAAAGAGACAAATATGGGAAATTCAGAAACATCAACAATGACAACAACAAAAATTAATAAAATAAAATAAATAAATGAATAAATAAATAAATAAAAATCAAATAAAATAAAATACAATTTATAAAAAATCGAACAGTATGCATGAAACCCATAAATCGCCATGACAGAGCCAAACTGGTTACATATCAGTAAAAAAATTTAGTTTTCTTTTATTTCATAAATCATCAGTTTTGAAATTATGAATTTGCTGGGATAATAGTATACATTAAGAATGAATATTGATGGTAAAAAGAAATAATATAATGCAACAGGATTTGCCGCAAATCAGTTTCTAGTCTCTCCTGAAAAGAAGACCCCTTTGCATATGTAGCTGGTTTGGCACTAACATTGACAATATGTATAATTCATGTAGACTTTGAGTGTAACACAGATTTTTTCCTGGACTCAAAACAACAATAAAGAATTTTATTTCACTTAATTTAAAAAGGATAAATGTAGAACTACCTGTAAAGAAGTAGTTAGAAAAATAAAAGAAACTGCATCAATTAGTGCTGATAGATATCTACACGAGGAAAGGATTTATAAGAAAAAATTCTTTTAAAGTTTATTACAAAAAGTTGGACTATTTTGAACAGATGAAGTCTGTCTACTCTTCTTGAATGTTATATTTATATTATATTATATCTGATTAAAATAAGAAATGATCTAAATTGATATTTTAAATTGGACCAAAAGAATTAAAACTTCAGATACAAACCTCTAGTCTCAACTGTGATCTGTCGTAAACATTTGGGTTTCGTGCTAAAGTAACAACTGCTTTTGCTGGTAAAGGTCTCTGAAATGGAGAAGAAAATGAAAAACAAAATAGAAAAATACACAGGAGATTAAATTCTAATTGTTTTTTTGTTCCAATGAGTCACAATACACTTTGCATGCAAATATTTTGTTCAATTTTAGATATACAGAAACATAATTTTGACCCTTCTTGTCGAAATGGTTAAAATTGAGTCATTGCTATCATCTTTAAGATTGGTCGTTCCTTTTGAAATTGAGACCAATTTGATTTAATTATCTATCATCTGGCTGAGTTACCATCCTTTGAAGCTTGTCCATCTGCACTGCGATTAAATACAAAATTTGAGAAATCAGGCTTTACAGTTTGATATAATTTCTCTGTAGCAATCAATAATAATATTATATTCATCCCACATGCACCAAACTTGGTGTGCCTTTTTGAAATGGTATTTTTATGATTAGTTGTGAATCGTGTACCCAGCATGTTGGTTCAGCACTTCGCTATAATTTGAAACTGGCCGTCAAAATAAATAGGTTCTATGCTGATACATTCAAAAACATCCTTTCAAGCTCCTATTCATGACTGAAAGAAAAAAAGGAAATTTTAAAGCAAAGCGACAAAAATAAAAATAAAAATGAAATGGAGATAAGGTGGCCACTCACGTCTGCCACGTTGGTAGCTGGGTTCTTATAGATTTGCTGGGGCTGTTGTATCACCTGGCTGGCATTTTGTGACTGCTCTTGGATCTGGTCAATGCAATGGCAAAAAGTCAGGTGAAACAATCAGGTCAAACAATCAAACACACAAAAGTAACCTTACCCAGGCCTGCATCTGCCCCTAGAAAAAATTGCCTGAAAATTCGCGAAACGTAATTGGGTCCGAGTAAAGATCATGTAACATTTTCATCCAGGACAAGGACCATTGAAAATTTTGATTATATTTTTTTGTCCGACGGGGCGAAATTGCCAAAAATGCCGGCATTGTTGGCAAATTTACATTGAATATAAAGTTGGTGTCATTCTATTACTGTATAATACAGTATTAGTTTCTAAAGTTGTGTTATTTTTTAAAGGTAAATTTACAGCATCAAAAGACAAAGACTATTGTCTTATACATTTGGATATGTCACATGATGATGCATCTTCTTCACTCTGATATTTTCAGACTTTTAAAAAAAATTGACGCGGAAATGAAATTGAGATGACATTATAGTCAAATGTTTAGAGAATGACATTGCCGATAAAGAACCCGTCTTAAAATACATCCCTAAAATTATAAAATCAGCAAATCATTGACTTATTTAACCAAATCAGAATTAATTTTCGCGGAGATAACCCCTAATTCCACTTGTTTACCACTAAAAACATACAAGTAAATCCCTAATAAAAAAAAAAAGTAGTTCATATATTATTGGCATGCTCTTCACTTCTTTCCTCTTCCATAAAAATATAAAACAAACAAAAGCCACCAGAAAACTACTACTGCTACTCTTCCTATAACCCCTCAAGGGAGCAAAAGGCCTCAACCCCACTTTTCCACCTGACTCTGTTTTGGGCACTCTTCTTGGCTGGCCCCCATGCCTCACCGATTGACTGGAGCTCTCTCTCTCAATCGTTCGCCTCCATGTTTGTCGGGGCCTTCCAAGCTTTCTCCTTCCCTGAGGGTTCCAATCTCCTCAAATAGGTTACAGAAACTTCCAGCCCACAACATGCAATCAGACAGGACTAAACCAGCTGACCCCTACACCTTCTCTCATCAGCGACATAAGACCCTGATGAGCATCTCTATTGTGCCTCAACCTGCATCCTTTGGGGTAAGAGGCTGCTGAGGGACTGGGAGAGGTGAACGCAACGAGATTCAAAATATGCCAACACACCTCATGCCTTTCATTTGCTACTGCTGGCTGAAGTGGGGAAAAAATAGACTAAGTAATTGAATAGCCCCGAAACTTCTTACAGGAGCGTAGCTAGCTCAGTTGGTAAAGGGCTTTCTCTTTGTGGCGAGACGGGGGGTGTAGAGGCCGCGGGTTCGAGCCGCATTTGTGTCAAGATGTTTTTCAGTCCATTCCTATGTATCCTTCTTGTCTTTGTTCTTTCAGGGCTATTCAATTACTTTGTCTATTATTTCCTATTGTCTAAAGCCCCTTCCCTCACTGTTTGTCTTTATATCGATCTGGCTGAGGTGTGCACTCACCCTTTCCGTATAACTGACGGGAATCTGTCCTATCTGTCCATTTGAATTTCTGGCCGTCCACCAATCATCCTCGTCCTGACTGAGAACTTCTAGAGTTTCTCCCTTCTTGAATGGCAGGTCCTCTGGATCCTTAAAGGGGAAAAAGCGGACAACATTCATTAGTGTCATATCTACATACGTTAACAGTCTCCTGCAAAATTTAAAACAAAACAAAATTCTTATACCATGCTCAAGAACACTTATATCCCCAGGCTGACAAAAGGAACGTGTGTACGTGTCGGTGTCCTTTGTGAATGTAGTGCAGACCGTCATGTTTTAAGTGTAGATGAGTACAGTGCTTTTCTGGTTCCTATTCATGGGTCAAAGATGAAGAGAGTCAGTTTGCCTGAAATATGTTTTGCTTAATGACAGTTTGCCTCAAAATGCCAGTCCGCATAAAAGACAGGATAATTTGCTACTGGGATTATATAAGTTACAAAGGCAAAATTGAACCATTCTACTAGTACTACACATTCCACTTTATTTCGAAAATGGGCCCGAATAAATTTCTGGGTTAATATTACCAGTGTTCACCATACCGGTGCTGATGCGTATCTGTCGGCCAGACAATCAATCTGCCGGCAAGGCCATCTCGAAAATTTCTATTTGCCTGAATTTCCAGCTGTAGCTGGCAAACTTTGCCCCATGTTCCTATTCAACACCTCCAGGTGTATCAATCTCTACACAAGGTAATTCTTTAGAAAAATATAAAAAGAAAACGTTTCATGGCTATTAGGTGTTACTCTCTTAGTTAAAAATGGGAACAAGCCTATTGTGCGCATAAAGATAAAAAACAACAAATATTGAGCGCTTTACAAATAACATTTCTATATTTATTTATATGTATACTACATTGAGTAAAAACCAGCTAAGGAAAGTATTTGCGATTTCCTTCCCTTTTTGCATGACAAGTAGTTCTAAAATCAAAGAGAGAAAAATCTTTAAGAGTTAAGTAAAATTACAGTGATATACATTGTATCATATATAAGCAATGAAACTTACTTTTCCAGGAAAATCAAATTTTGTTAAAAGTTTTTTCCTTGGTGCCTGGAAACAGAATAGAAAAACAAAGAAATATTTGAAAATGAAATAATAGGTAGGTTTCCAGTTGTAGAAAAATACTAATGAAAACAAATCAATTTTCAGATATCACATAAAAGGAATTTTATTTCTTTGAGGAAAGGTATACTTTGCACTTATGGGATACTTAATACCCTAGATGGCATGAGATGGGGAGAGGGGAGTATATTATTTTGATTTTTGCCTTAAATGTTTCTGCATAAAACAAGGTCTAAATCAAAGCCAAATAGTGGTCGTGAAATGCGACTTTATACCAAGAACCCTGAAAATTAAATGTCCGACAGCTAAACTAAGTTTGCCGAAAAGCGGGCACACAAAGCAACTCACAGGCCTGATCAAGGTGGTGGTGTCTAGAAAATGCGTTTTGTAAAAGTTGAGCAGGTTGGCCATATCCCCAAACTCCTTGTCGCCAATCTTGTAGCGTGGAGGACCACCAGCCACCTGGATACGGTTTATAATGTAGTGGCTGATCCTCTCCTCTTCTCTGAAAGGATTAAACAAAACACATCATAAATTGTTGTTATCTATGAATCACTTTAAAAATTCATATTAATGGCGGTTAAAAAAAAAAAAAAGTTAACAAACTCTTTCTCTCTGGTGGCTCAAATCTTTCATTGCTCATATTTCATGTGAAGGTGATTAGATGACTGATTATTTGGCCATGTACATCTGTTACATACTACAGAGAAAGGAAACACAAAATCACGACATTTGGTTTATTTATGTGTTTTGTGTGGTATTTTAGTGTTGCTGCATAGTCTCCATTTCTCATGTCTGCAACATAAAACATCAGACCTAATCAATCACCAATGGTAATATTTTATGTTTCCTATCTCTGTGATCTTGATCTGTAAGAAATAGATGGTAGAAAAGTTACATAAGTGGCTTCTAAATTTCCATGTTATAATTTTATAACTCTAACTGGACACAATTACCTCAAATTTTCAATTATTTAAGACAAAGCCTGTCCAAATTTACACGAAACAATCTTTCTACATATATGTATAATAAAATGCTATACTCACTTGACACAAAGAACAAAGTCACCGACTTGTGTTTTGCTTTCCCTGACTAAGAAGACACCATTTTGATTCTGACTCTGTAGCGTGTTGTTGGTTTCCTCTCTTGACAAGTGTCCAAAGAACCAACTGTAGATGATAAAAAGACAAACGTTTTTCATGAACATTGTGTAAGATTTGGCTTTTCATATTTATATCTAAAGACACACTGTTTGAATAAATCCCGATGGGTGCCTAATTTGAAGATAATCGGGAGGCGTGATCAAGTGGCTAGGGCATTGGACTGCTGACCAAGAGGTATGGGGTTCGAATCCCATCCGCGCGACCATCGTATATTTTCCTTGAGCAAAAAAAGTTTTCTCCAATTGCTTCACGCGACTCAGGTGTAACTGAGTACCAGCAAGGGCTGGGGTGGTAAAACCTGCGATAGACTGGCCTCCTGTCCAGGTAACCACCTTTTATCATCTGTTCCGCTTAACACTACAGAAACTGGGATAACCTCCGGCTCTTTAGGTCTGTCAAAGCTTAGAAGGAAGGAAAGATGAAGATAATCACAGAAAAATGGCTTGGAGATTCAACCATCCATATATTATGGCCTTAGGGGTACCGGGTGCTTCAAAAGGACTTGTTTTATCATGTCTCAAGTTTTCCTCTCAATCCATTTCTGACAACATTAGCGGCCAAATTGAAACTTGAATTCATAACTATAGTAACATGCAAAGATCTTACAGTGACCTAGAGGAGAGAAACCTGTAATTATTTACTCTTTTATAATAATCAGAGGACAAAGAAATTTGAAATGATTCACCAATAAATTGTGATGGTCAAATACACTTTCAAGGAGTAATAAGAGATAGTATTAATTTCCGGATGCAACTAGCTTTTTCTTAACCAATGCTTCTTAGCCTAGTGATTTTTGTACTTCCTCATGACATCACTACTGGTGTCATCATCATCATCATCATCATCATCATCACCATTTGCCACTTTCCCCATTCATCCAAGTATAGGCCACAATCAAAAGTTCTCCACCCAACCCTGTCCTGAGCCATGGTCTCCACTTCATTCCCGCTGTATCCCATCTGTCTTATGTCTACCTCCAAGCACGTTTTCAACATGTGTTTTGGTTTTCCTCTTTTTCATTTACCCTGTGGGTTCCATCCGATGGCTTGGCGCCAAATGTTTCTTTCACAAACATTTATTTGAAGTTATTTTTTATTCTTTTACCACTCTCCCAAATGACACATGTTATACTGCCGTTTTATGACAAAAGGGCGAAAACACTATGGGAAAGTTAGCGCTTTCGTCCTTTTGTCATAAAACGGCAGTATAGGCCTCAAATCAAAAATAGTCTTTTACATGGTAGACAATATATGTCTGGAAAATATTAAACACACACATCAACACACACAATGCAAATATACATGATATATCTTTTAAATATTCATCCAGATTTTTAGTCGTCTCACAGCTTCCGCCTAGTCTGTTGTTTTTGGACTGAGACTTGACGCTATTCTTAAATCGCAAGGTAAACAACATGAACAATGTCACAGCAAGGGAGACTTGGGTGGCTTTGAAATAGTACACTACCATCATCACAACTCATTATGCGTTCTGGTTCTCTCCTGATGAATTACAAGGAAGGAGCAAGATGACTAAGGCATGAAAAAAACTACATAGAGTAGTTATGGTGTCAAACTGCTGACCGAGGTACAGGGTTCAAATCCCATCCATGATCACCGTGTATCGTCCTTGAGCAAGAAAATAAATCCAATTGTTTCACCCCACTCAGGTGTAGATGAGTACCCAGCTATAGGCAGAGAATGCTCTCGTCATAATGCTAGTTTGATGTGCCTTACATGCTGATCCAATGCTTCCCAGGGAGCTGAGAAGGATTTCGGAATGAAATGGCCTGCTGGGGGATAAACGATGTACAGTCCGTAAGCCTGTATTCTTGTGTGGATACAGACTATAAATCCAGCCCTTTTTTTATTAGTCACAATCTATCATGCATTCTGGTTCTCTCCTGTTGAATTATGAGGAAGGAGCAAGTCGAAGAAGAGATGGGGGGGGGGGGGGGGAAACAACCAAAAACAAAAAAAAATA
>JAUEKT010292580.1:0-17151 GCA_031762655.1 Doris verrucosa | reverse complement strand
AGCCCTTGCTGGTACTCAATTACACCTGAGTTGAGTGAAGCAATTGGAGTAAATTTTCTTGCTCAAGGAAAATACACAATGCCCGTGGCAGGATTCGAACCTGGTACCTGTCGGTCACCAGTCCGATGCTCTCTCCACTAAGCCACCATGCCTCCACATATTTTAGTATATACTGTGTTTTAAAAGTTGTAAAAAACATTAATTTTTCTACAAAAATTCAATACAATAGTCTCCATCTAATAATCCATCACGTGGTAGCCCACTTCGCCATCTAACTCAGTATTTCAAAGAAACACTTTTTTCTCTTTAAAAGATCCCTCTAATCACCTGCCAATCGGACTGAACTTCGCCGAATAAGCCGGTCTTGTCATCAAATTTTTGTGGTAAGAAAGAAAAAGAAAAGGGTGAAACCCACAAACAATGTATGAAGGGCTTAGCTATTCAATACAGTGCATTGTTTCATTAACAGACAGGGTGATAGGCATCACTAAATGTATGGGGTGTATACCAGTGCTTGGTTCCTATGGCTGTGGGGATGGAAACATACATTCAAGGATTTATTATTTGATGAAACTGGTCGCACTTTGATGCCCTGGTCGACTTATCAAGATTCTTGCAAACCTGATTGCAAGTGAGCGAGAGAAAAATAGCTTCACACATAGGCGTGGTCATAAAATATGCAAGGCTAATCACCCTTGCACGGGTATGGATTATGATAGGAGAGATGGCACAGACAAGTGTGGATGAAGGCCTAGTACGATATGGCTTTAGTGAATGCGCTTCAGGCTTCTCCTTGTACCTTGATTTTATCACTCGTTTAGCTCTTCATACTTTGTTCTTAGGTTTCTTTCCTTTTTTTTTTCTTACCACACATCCTCAAAGACAAGATCGAATTGTTATGCGAAGATTACTGTATTTCATTTTTAAGCTTCATAAAGGTAATTTGGCCAGTTTTCTTTCTGATCTGTTCTCATCTTGTGATCTCTTCATTTCTCCTTTGCAGGACAAGAAGGAGATGGTCATTCATCACATTGTCACAATTCTGTTAATTTACTTCTCTTGGGCATGTAACTTTGTGAGAGTTGGAAGTCTTGTCATTGTTGTACATGATGTTGCTGATCCATGGCTCAGTGTAAGTAACCTGTGCACAATATACTATGGATGTGGGAATTTATGGGGATGGGTGAGACTTCATTTTTGTTCCCTTTGGCATTATGACATAAAGGGAATATTTGAAGCGTTAAATCAAATTCTGTTGAAATCCTGTATTTGTTTGTTTTTCATAAGTTTCAGTGATCTGATGATTGTCTTTTAACAGATTCATTCTTAATTCAGAAGTTACACCATGAGCCAATAATGAATGGAAGGCAAAATGTGGCACCCGGTAGTGAACAAATGAGAGTACAAACGTACTGATGACTTGAAATTCTCCATCTGATCTTATCCCACCATAGCCTGATTATTGTTGAAATTTGCATTCTCTCAATTCATTGTATTTCTTTCAGGGATAATATGTGGTTAATAAAAATTTTAAGTGAATTTAAGTCAGTTAATCGTAAATGGAGAGAAAATGTGGTCACAATAAAACTTGAGGCATATTGATATTTCAGATTGCAAAAATGGCCAAGTATGCCAAATACCAAACACTCTGTGAAATTTCCTTTGGTATGTTCATCATCACTTGGATTGGATCAAGAATTTTTGTGTACCCATTGTGGTAAGTCTAATTTTTATAATATCTCTTAAAAGAAGTTTTCAACAAGTCATGTTTAAAAATATTTTTATAGGTCAATGTGAACTTTTATGCAAAGATTTGTCAGGTAGGTTCCAAAATTCATATCATCTGATAATTGATGTTCTGCTATTTTATTGAGAAGCAAGTTAAATTTCCTTTTGTAATCTTTACTGTTCTTATTGATTTTACAGGGTCTTGAATGCATCTGCAATTGAAATTCATGACTATGTGACCACCTTCCCTGCTTACTGGTTCTTCAATGGTCTCCTCATTGTACTGCAGTTGCTCCACATTATGTGGACTTACCTCATTCTCAGTATTGCTTTCCAGAAATTTTCAACTGGAACTGTAAGTACCTAGAAGCATTACTCTCGCAAACCAATGAACAAGTTGTTACAAATTCCAATTAAAACATCTTTATAAGAAGATGTATTAATTATTTGTTTTCTCCGTTTCAACAATTTTATATCTACATTGAAACGAAGCTTCGGTCAATCGTGTAGTCACAGTAGGCTTTCACAACTAGGCTTTCCAAAATTCCGCAATTTTCTAGAATAAGTTAATAAGATGTCAAAGGTGTACATTGACGCGATTGAAATCACTGGAAATGTCCTTTATTTTTACATTTTTTCATTATTTCGACTGTGAAAGAAATAGAAGTGTATGAAAAAAATCCATTTTTATTTTGCTCTTCCATGGAGAGCAATACTAAAAAACTTGAATTACTGCCGCCTGTGTTTTATCGCAAAGTGCCACCCCTGACAATTCGCTCATTGTTTTATTGACCATTCAGAAGAAGATGCTGTAGACAAATAAACAAACCTATTGTTACACAAGATATCATTTTCATTTAGAGGCTAGATTCTGTCATGATGAGAGGATCTCCACTATTGTTTTATGTGTCAGAACAGCCCAATTATAAGTGCCATTTAGACATTTTTCTGTAAAAGCTTAATGCTCACAACCCGAGGCTACTGTCCGAATAATGTGGTTTGAATCCCGCCTGGCCGACTTCATTTGAAAAGATATTTATAGAAATAAATAAGTGTCATTTTTCTCTAAGTTTAATACTTGATTTGCTTTGACCCCTGGAATTTGGATGCCATTTTGTTTATTGCAACCATACAATTTTTAATTTTGAAAAGAATCATTTGCAAAAAAGTACTGTCGAACCTGACCATAAAGGACACGCAAAAGTGCAGACAAAAGTGGCCGTTGGGGGCATGTGGCCATTATGGCTGACAGTGGTTTGATGGGTACATATGATAAATACCACCAAATAACATGAAAATACTTCATGTTTATATTTTTTAATGTTGAATTGTATCAAAATCTTCCTTCTGAGTTCCCAACATGCTTTGTTGATCTGATCTGCAGACTTAGGACTGCGTTCCTTCTAAAACCATTTCAGGCAACGTTCATTATTTGGTTTATTACCAGTTGGCGTTGCGCTTCTCCTTTTTGATAGAGGTGTGACAGCTTCAAATCCTGCTGCTTTTCTTTTTAAAACGTAATAAATTTGGGTGCGACCAACGGCCAGTTGCCCAGAAGATGTGCCACATTCCCATCTTTTTATCACTTCCATGTGATGGAGATGATCTTGGCTGTTTTCTAATCGGTGATGATTGAAATTCCATTGTGTAGTTATGAAGAACAAAGTGATGAATGCATTTCCATATATCCTCAGGTAGCTTATAATAAAGCACTATATTAAAAGATGTAAGAATACCCTGAGCTTTTGTGTAGACATAGGTAAGATTGAAACCAATCAGTGTTAATCTTCGAAAATAGAGTGTGCACACTACAAGTACCACCCATCTCGTTGAATCTTATCAATGATGATGTCTGATAGCTTAATAAACCCCACCCATAAAAGCAATTGACCTACCTCCTTACCCATGTCCACCGAAGGTGTCTACCTATTATCACCACGATGCATGATGCCTGGTTGAGTAGTTCAGCCAATGAGATGATAGTAACTCAAGACAACAAAGACAACTAATCACGCACACTCACCCTCTTTTCATCAATAAAGATGTGACCGCCTACTCAATTGATGGATGTTTGGTTGAAGTTGAACTGGTCTTTGAGGTTTTGCCAAAAACTTTCTGCACCAAGATGTGATGTTGGTGCCCGTTTGCCATGCAGACTCAATTTCTTAAAATTCTTTTTTCTTGTTATTTATAAATGACCATCCTTACGTAAGGTCTATGTTCATAATAAACCGCTCTTTAATGTTTTGTTGAAGACTGATGAAATATCAATGAAAGTGTTGTTACTCATGTAGCTTTTTTTCGTGGCCACATGTGTTTACAGTTTACGTGCAATTATATCACATAGATCTAGAACTAAATACGATTAACATGGTTCAGCTTTTCTACCAAATGATTTTAAGTGTCTGGAGACTTCTTTATGTGGCTGATTTTTGTGTAAGTGACCGTTATAATCAGGGTTGCATGGCCGTTTCATGGTATAAAATAGCTGACCGTGGCTGCGTCAGACAGGTGGCCGCCATGCTCAGAGTGGCCGTTAGCACAGGTTGCCGCCTGGGGAGGTGGCCATTAAGGCAGGTGCAACTGTATATGTTATTTATATGCTTCTGCAAAAAGGTTTTCTTTTTTTTCTTTTTTCTCATACATTGATTCATTGTTAGTAAAAGATAACTACATTTACAGCTTCTGTTTGAATTTTCACTTTTTACCTATTATTTAGTTAATTATAATATTTTCCTTAATGTTTAAGACCTGACTGCCAGCTGCACAATTATTATGTAAAACACAGATACAGTTGGAGGTGTGGCCCAAGATCATGCATAGAGTGTAACTTACGGTGTGGTAGATTGGTGGGCATGGTTTAGGATAGGGATAGCACATATTGTTGAAGTCATTTGATATTCGGTGGTTAGAGTAGCTACAAAAATCTAAACAAAGGAAATAAGAATTCATGCCTTAATGAACAGACAGACAATAATTGAAATGACTTCATATTGATTCCATGACGTTGTTTGCTTGTTTTGTGTTAAAGAAAAATTCTATCATGTATGATGTGATGCTCTATGAAAACTCATTGGAAAATCCAGAATGTCCCTGTACTCTCAGATGCCTCTGTCTTTTCCATTTAGTTTTGGCAATGCCATTCACATTTCCTTTCTTGATTACTTTGTTGATTAATTGTTGATCCTGAATTTATGTTCAGGTATAATGAGAAAGAGCCCCAGGCATTTTAGTTGGAATAATGCACGTATAATAGATGCAATTCTGTTCTATATCCTTTTCTTCATTGATCAAATCTCTGAGCCATATAAAGTGACCAAGACTACGGTATGTTAGATTTTTAAAATTTGGTGTTTTGTTCTCAGTCCTCTTTTTTGTTTTTTCCAAAATTTCATAAATTGGCACTTGCAGCATTATTTCTTCTGTTTTTATGTCTAATAAATAACCTCAATAAATTGTAACAACACTTTTTAGCTTGGTTATTTTTCTACTTTATAGCTGACTTTTAGAGGTTGTTGTTTTTAAAGAGACTTGTCAAGCTTATGACTGTTTGCAGCCAGTCTTTATCTAATTAAAGACAGTTTTATGTGTTGTCCCATCTATTCAAAAACTTTCACCGTTGATTGTCATATTTGCTCCAAGAAAGCTGTTTCTAAAAGATAACAAGGATTCATACCAAGTTGGTGTGCTTGTCTCTTGTCATTACATAATATGTTACCAGAGGTTTTCTTTACATTCTGGCTTGCCCCTGAGGTAGATCATAGAATTGAGAAGTTGAACCAATGATTGGATACATACTATCATATTGCCATATTTAAACGCTAATTACAATTTGTGTCCAGCTTGCACTCTTGTCAAAAATGATCGACTTGTGATAAGACAATGAATAGTATTAATTGTTTAATCAAACCCAGGCACCTGATTTAGTCAACTGAGATAAACTAGACTATCATCCCGCCTCAAGTTGAAAAAAAAATTGTTATATCCTTATGTTGATTACTACTTTAGGTACATGAAATAAGAATGAAAACCTGTTTGCAGAGTTGCCAAACCTCACGATTTTTGCGTGAGACTCACGAAAATTAGCTTAATCTCACGCTCTCCCGAAATTTCAGAGAATCTCACAAATTAGTCAGTGATGTCGTACTTCGCTTGTTTTCGTTCAATTTTCGGGTCTTTTCTGCTGCTATCCGGGTGCTTAGGACAGTTCAAGGAACACCGGAAATGACCTTTGTGGTTCACATCGAGGCAGGCAGTTGTCACTTTCAAAGCCCTTTTCTTCTGACAGTTCTCACGTACATTATATACCGAGTTCTATTATTTCACATTGGATTTACAAGTATTCTTGAGATCGAGAGTTTTAATTTTCATCGTGACTCTCATTGGTTTTATTTCAAATGAATGGATATCATTGTTTTACAATAGATTTCGTGGACGTGGGACAAATGATCTATTTAGATCTCTAGATCTACCTTCGTAGTAAAAGTAGTGTGAGTGGTGGTGTCTTCATTAATATACCGAGTTCTATTACTTCACATTGGATATTACAAGTATTCTTAAGTTTTGATTTCCATCGTGACTATCATCGGTTTTATTTCAAGGATATCGTTTTTCAATAGATTTCGTGGCCGTGGGACAAATAGATCTAGATCTATCTAGATTTAGAGATCTACCTTCGTAGTAGTGTGAGTGATTTTGTCTTTGTTTTAGAAATTATATAGATCTAGATCTAGAACTAATAGTTTAGTAATAATGGCAACTAAAAGGAAAGAGTTTGATACTAGTGGTGGATCTAGATCATGTAGTAGCATATTATTACATAATGTGTACGTATTTTTGGGGACTTAACATTAACACACAAAAACTGTCATTGTAAAAAAATGTCGTTTGGCTTTATTTGCATGTGACGGGTCACCTAACTAAAAAAATTGAAATCTCACCCAAAAAATTGGTAAATCTCACCAAAAAAAATTTGGGGGGGTTGGAAACTCTGCTGTTTGTGGACAAGTTTTGTAGTAGCCCTATAGCAATTCTGTGATGGGCGGGACATTGCAACTCTCAGACCAGGTGAAAGTAGCCAGCAGCTATCACATGGTATAGAATATCATCACGGAGCTACCTTTGTGGCCTTTGTCCTCAAATTATTTAGGATGACTTGGGCCAAATTGGTAGCCCTGTCATTTGTAGGGGTTTTTATTTTGGTTTGTTTTTGTTTTAAATTCTCTCCCAATTTAAGATGTGTTGATTATTAAAATATGAGAATATCATCACATGTAAATAATACTTCTCACAGAGTTATTTATTACTTTCATCTTTTCACAGATTGAAAAGGACATCCGAAGTGAATCTGATAGTGAAATCAGTGACTCTCCAGTAGAGGATGAAGGCAAGAGCATCACAAGCAATGGTTCAATATCCAAAAAAAATTCAACTGAGCATTAGTGTATTTTTGTGTATGTGAAATAGCATTTTCTGCTCCATCTTTAAAAAAACAGAGAATTGTTTATGTGTTCACATGAGATTAAGCTGATGTTAAGTGGACAGTCTTGTGGACAGAAAACAGGCATGTAACAGGATGGAGAGGCGAGGAGGAATTGTTTGTGAAAATGATAAAATCAAATATAACTCATGGTGAACAGAGCTGTGAAGTTTATTCATATTAATGTAAATCTTTTTATTATTGTTTTTACTTCCTCTGAGATAGATAGTATACTCATAAATATTACTTTCTTAATACTTTGAGTATTTACATTTATTTTCACAAACAATTCTTTCAGTAAAACATGATACTACGATACTTCTTTAGAAACTTTTGAGTGATGTTTTAAAAGGAAACTTTTTTGAATTACTTACATCTTGCTGAAATTCTATCACATATTTTCTCCTCTGTTTCTTCTTCAGGTAGAAGGCAAGGGAAGTTGGGTTTTGAAGTGGGAACTTTTGAGAGTTAAAAATGTTGTTTGGGTAGTCTTGTCATTCCTACTTTATGCATTCTTTCAAGACTGACTAGTGGTTTGATTTTCTAGAGTCTTTTCATTCAATTTGTGTTCCGTTTGTATCTTTCTGTGTTTCTGCATTGTAAGAACTGTAAAGGATATAGCTCATTTTACTGTTGAGGCTTTGACATATTATATGCAAAGTTTTATACTAACCACTAAAATTGCATGTTTTGAATTCTCTTAGACGTCGAAATATTTTTATAAAGGTTTTCTATTCAACTTTTTTTTCTTGTGAGACCTTGCGTTCTTCTTAGCTAAATTTTCTGAATGTTTATCTCAAACAGAATTAAAATGACAAACATTACTTCTAGCCCCGATCCTGAGGGAAGTCAAGGCTAAATTAAAAAAGGTTTTGTTGAGCAAGGGCTGTTTCACCATTATGGGACTCTATGCAGCTATTATTGGTATCTGGTCATCTTACCAAAAGCACTCTAAAGAAGCTGATTAAATATATTTTTATCATTTTAATGGTTGAATCATGAAGATTTCTTGACCATATTGAAAGTAAAAAAGTGTCAATCTAGTGTACTGTCTTTTTGACTCAGGTGACTTGACTGGGACACACACTAGACTAGCAATGTTTAGCTAAATGAGTTAAAATCTGACTATGATTATCCAAATTCACTCAGATCTATAATATGATGCAAGATCATAGTTAGATGTAGACTTAAGTTATAACTGAATGTGATTTTTGGTATTTATATAAGTGAAAATTACCACAAGTATTCAAAAGTGAAACATATTATTTTGATAAAGAAGTAAGCATGATTTTTTACGTTTTCTTTAAAGTCATCAGGGTGCATACACAAGCTTGGCATAAATGGCCAGGAACCATAGAGTTTAAATGTTATGGGAGCGAAATAGTTTACTGAAAAACAAATTTCTCTTGGCTTTTCTTTGTGCCCAACAAAGCAGATTTGATGTAACCTTGATTATTTTTGTGAATAATATTATTATTGTTTTCTGTGTGTGTGTCTGCATCATACACATGCATGATCGTGTGATTTTTTGCCATATTTGAATGAAGACTGTGTATACTTTTATGTACTCTTTACTCTTGAATGGATCGGCAGTTGGGTGGCTTTAATTTTAGGTCATACTACTTTCTCTTTTTCTTTGTCGCAATTTTGGTTGCTTTTTTTCAATCATGTTCGCCCTGAAATGACTACAAATAGAGACATAGTGGCTGTGTTATTAAAGTGTCAGCTTTTATGGAGATGTATATTTTTGTTCTCACCGTAACAATTGTGTATTTTCCTTTAACAAGAAAATAACTCCAATTACTCCACTGAACTCAGGCATAGACAGTCTCAGTCTTAAAGAGAGAAGGGTTATGTTAGATTGCTAGCATAAAGTCCCATACTCGCAGGCAGTTTACTGTACTGTAAGCTCTGAAGGGATTTGAGGAAGACTGAATGAAACTGCTTAAGAATCAATCGTTGACCTTGCATTTTTGTTGAAATGCAGCATTTTTATCAGATGATGACAAAGAAGCAAATTTGTGGATGAATGCTAGACTTAAAAGTAAAGGCAGATATTTATTGCAGGTTGTCAACTCATGAAATTGACAAAGAATAATGTGAGAGCAATAGAAATATTTTTAAAATTATGTTTGTGTATGTACCAAGTACAATGACAGAATGTGTCACAGCAATGCAATTGTATCCTCATTCAAAACAAATAACCCCTTTCTGGGAAACAAGGTAAACTCTTTATTAAGTATCCCCTCTGGGAAAAGGAACAATGACTATATAGTTGATTGCATGTCATTATGATACATTATCCATATTGCTCTTAATGCATGATTTAGGTTTATAATCAGTGCAGTCAGTCATAATTCTTACAATGAGCGCATTTCTGTTGATGAAAGTAGGTGTGAAATTCTTCCATAAAGTAATTTTTCTTACTCGTTCCCCTTTTTCTGCAGAAAATGTTGAGTTTATCAAGAGGTTTTTAATCTGGTGTCACAGCCAAAAATCAAATTTTCAAACTATGCTTTCGATTATTACATCACAGTACAATATCAGATAAAATCATCTGTTGAGTTTTGTCTATCATGTCATTATTAACTATCAATCTTGAAAATTGTTTTGTGCATTATTTGTAATGTTTTAATCATTTATTCACTTTTTGGGTCATTATTTGTTACATTATTCTGCTTGCCAGGCTCTTCTATTGAAAAACTCTATTACTTTTGCTTATTGTGTTATATCAATAGTCTAAAAGATCCATTTTCCTATCCAGCCTGTTTTATGCTTTGACAACTAGCATGGACTGTGGTCCCTTCAAAACCAAGCTCTGCATTGCCAAAAAGACTTCGATAAGTTACTCGGCACAATTGTTATGAAAGAGAATCTTATATGTATGCTTGTATCACCAATGATTCAGATTTTGCTCCATGAATTGCTATTCAGCAACAGAGAGTTTATCTTAGAGTTAAAGTAATAGAGTGCACTTTGATCACATTTTTTTCCACATGTCTCAACTCTCTGCGTTGTCCTTTTGTTAAAGTCACTCACCTCATTTATATTTACTTTATTAGATTTTTTTAATAGTCTTATTTTAAATGTGTTTCCCTCTGCCATTTTATTTCTATTTTTCTTCTGTAAATTATAAGGTGTTACTTTTAATGTAAAGGTTCATTTTGGCTTTTGTATAATTATAATTTATATAGTTTGTATGAATAGGTCTTAAAATTACGAATTGTAGCTTATTCATTAGGTGTGTATATATATATAATACTAAACATTTGCCATACAAAATTTAAAAATGGTTCTGGTTCGTAGTAGAAAAATATTAATAATAATTCTCTTCATATTTTTACTCTCTTTATATTACTGATTTGTTTAAAATATCGCAATGATCTAGTTTATATATTTTATAGTCATCATTGCAGCTATTGTACTTTTTCCCCTAAATGGTTCTCCTTACATTGATTTTCACATTTGTACTGTTGAAATTGTAGGAGGTACGGTGGCCAAGTGGTTAGGTGATGAGACTGCTGTCCAAGAAGTACAGGATTCGAATCCCATCCGCGACCATCGTGTATTATCCTTGAGCAAGAAAATTTTTACTTCAATTGCTTTAATTATTCAACTCCGGTGTAAATGAGTATCAGCAAGGGCTGGGGAGTAAAACCTGCGATAAACAAGCGTCCTGTCCAGGGGATGATCTTGTATCATCTGTTCCGCTTAATGCTACAGAAACTGGGATAAGCTCCGGCTCTTTGGGTCTGTCAAGGCCTAGAAGGAACTTTTTTTTTTTTATTGTTGAAATTATACAAAACTAAGTCATTGTTGCGAAATTGCAAGGATATCGTAGACCAGTTTCTGAGAATGCATCACTATTATTGATTTAGGATCAATTCTCTCTCATTAAGTAGTAAATCAACAGTAAAATGTTTGAAAATGTGAAGACTTCTTAAAGATTTTCTTATCTGTTTTAAAAAAAAGTTTGATTGACATTGACAAGAGCATTTTATTATACGATGGGTTCAATTTCAGTGCTTTTTTTTTATAAGTTTGTCTTTCTGTCTCAGCTCAGTATTTGCTCTGATGATCAAATAATGCACAGTTTGATTGCAGAAAATCACACCCTTTGCGATTTTAGGGAGTCTTCTCCCTTTTGTATAGTGCAACTACCTTATGTCAACATCATATACATCAGCATCCCTCATAATATAGATGAAATTCCTGTCTTTTTCTTATATTACATGTCCAAAGAAAAGCGTGAAAATCGATTGATCTAATTTATCATCTTTTTTTTGTTTTGTTGTTTATTTCCTTTGATACAATGCAAGCAATTAGCAAGTCATGGTGCGGTTTGACTAAAATAACAGGAGTTGTGGCCCTTAGAAATTAACTGTTAATTATGACCCTCAATTATGAATTTTCGAATTGTGACTGACTGATTTTTCTCTTGCATGCGGCATGCCCCAAATGCTCCAAATGAGGGCCATTGTCTATTGTGGACAATCACTATTTCATACCTTTCTGATAGCATTTTGGAGCTTAGGAACACTTGTAAGCAATCTGCTCATAGTATTGTTTCAGGTGAACTCAAAAACGTTCTACGGTGAAAACCCCAGCACCTTAAGATTTGAGGGCTGTTTTCTAACAGAAAGTCTATGATTTGCTGGGCAGCATGCACAATTTGCAGAGCTTTATACTGTCTTTATTTTTTTGTGTATTTTTAAACAAGTCAGTAACGTTTGCCGAGACTCCCCAATGGTGGGGCACTTCAGCAGACATTACTGACATGTTGATAAATACACCAAAAGACAGTACAAAGCTCTACAACTGGTTTTTAACACACCCATTGATTACTTGTCCTGCACAAAGGTCATGACCAAATCTGACGTCACCTTTAATACGGTTAATTAACTTATTTACAAATAAATAAGTCTTTGTTTTATACATTTTCTGCAGGGTTTTTTTTGGACATGAGCATATGTATATTTAGTGCTGCTAGTAAAGTAAAGGCTAACATTGTTTTTACATAAATTTATCAAAACCCTCTAATCTCAACAACCTAAATTTAGGCTTATGTAAATGTAACATTGGAAACTCACCACACATAACACTGATTCTTTGATAAGAAGACACAAGTAAGGGACATTCTAGATCACATTATGCATTCCACACCATCACCCAACCTCTTTTACCGTGTCACTGACCCCCAGACACTACAATGTCCCATTGGGACTATGAAAACAAAAGCATACCATTTAGATGAAGAAGAGCTTATTTTGTGTGTTTTTCTCTATTTTATTCGTTACATCAATATATCAACATCCAGCTTATATCGGCAATGCTCATAGGTGAAGAATTCTGAGAGTGCCCATAGCTCTCTTTCGCTAAGTAAAATATGGCCACCCCTCTAACGTGTTTGGCACTTAGTCAGATGCGTCATTGTGTGTAGCAAGCTGCAAAGCAGAAGTGAGGCAGTTTGAAGAAGGTTGGATGGAGTTTCTGTTCACATCTTCATCTGTTGGTTTTATAGAAAAAATATCAGTTTGATGATTTTGTTGGAGGAATGTTGGGTCAGATTTTTCTTTGGTAAGGAAAGAGTTTGTAGCTATACTGTTTTTCTCCTACAATAGTAGTGTTCCTTTTCTGTCACTGATGATAACTTTTAACTCCTTCAAAGTATCATTTATGAATTTAAACAATCATGGACTTAATGATGCGCTTATCATAAATTAATGTCCCTGAAATTCTTTCACATCATCTTCATTCAAATTTACAGACTGTAAAAAATGCATTTTGTTAAAAAATAGTCATGTCCTTCAAAATCTATCTTTTTTACTTTTGGCATGGGTGATAACTACTACTTTTCAAGGGATAAAAACAGCATGAGTAAATTTTATTTCTAATCCAAAAGGGTCATGATTGGATGGTATTTTCATAGGTTGCTGTTGAGATTCTGTTTATTATTTTGTGGTTACTCACTTCATGTTTTCATTTAGAATTTAGATACATCAAGCCTAAATATCACGCATTTTATTTGCTCCAGGATATAACAGTAGTGACATGGAATCTTTTTTTTTTCTTGACATGGATGAACCTGCCCAGCAGGGTTATTGTTGATAAGCTCGGTCATTGTCGCTCTTTGATGAGATGTTTTTTAAAGCCCAATCCATCTTTCCATGTACCTTTTTCTTATATAATACAAGAACTGGTCTTACCCATTGTGTTTTTAAATGTGCTCCCTTTCTTCTTTGCAATCCCTTTCCCTTTTGTGTTCCTATTTTATCTTGCTGTTTTCTATTCATTGACCGAGCATCGCAATTGTGAAAGGTGCACATTTCATATAAGGAAACGAACAACGCTTAGTTTAGTAGCTGAGTGCTAAAGCTCAAATATTTGATGAAATCTTTCCATTACATACATAAGTTGCTTTTTCTGTAGAATATTCTGGCATTTGCATAAACTTCCTCTTCAAGGAAATGGAAGAGAATTTAAACAAATAGGTTCCTTGTTTCAGCTATGTTCTGAAGTTCTTATTTATAAATGTCCAGTATTTCAATTTCACCTGCTCAACAACCATGTGATGTTCTTTAATCTGTATGACTTGTTCAATGTATTTTAATTTTATATAACTAGTAGAAAACCCCCAACCTCGTGGGGAAAGGGTGCTTCATTTGTCACGTTGTGGATATATTGGTACTCATCACCAATGGATGAGGGCAGATCTGTAAACCATATCGTTAGCCTAACGTGGCACTCTTGCAGGAGCTTGGTTTGTATGGCTTGGCATAAAGTAGCACCTGGTGCAGGATGCATTGACATAATTTTCTTCATTTAGTACTAGTAATGAAAGTCCTATACCTCTCAGGTGTAGAATTTCTGCAGCCTTTATCTAGATGGGATATATAAATCAAGAATATATAAAGGTTCTTTGTAAAGAATCTAGATTTAGATCTAGTTTTGAGTACCATCTACATTCTGAGGGTCTACATCAAGGTTTGGTATAGATGAAGGCAGTAAAGAATATAGATCTAGGTCTAGTAGTAATGAAAGTCCTCAGGCTCTGAAGTGTGCAATTTTTGCCGACTACATCTATGCAGCTCAAGGTTTAATAGGTAAAGTAAAATGTCTCTAAATCTAGTGTAAAGCTGCTAATGAGTACATGACCTGAAAATAGCCTCCACTGAGAACCCATTGGTGGTTTTACATTTAAGAGCAAAAGCTTATTTCAATTAATGAAGCTTTAAAAAACCTTGATTATAGATAGCAAAGGGGCACAAGTTCCACTTACATCAATCCAGAAAAAAACCTCTTGTATTGGCCTACATTTTTGATATGTCAGTAAAGGTGTGTGCATGGGCAAGATTTTAACTGAACCAAAGATGCACAATAATTCTCCCTGCCCTTTTCTTTTAAGAAAGGGTTTGTAGGAGATGGAATGTGAATATTTAAATAATGTTGGTGTAAATATTGGTTTTGCCTTTTAAAATTAGATGCAGTTATTATCGAGAATTAGTAATAATGAGACTTTTTCCTTGAGTTGTACTGTTATCTGTTTTGAGACATTGTTATTGTAGGGGGAAAAGATGATTGGCAATTCAAATGTAGTGGATGACCACTTACTAAGGATGATGGTGCTTGTGTGTAAAGATGATATAGATATGGCCATTGTGAAGGCCTTGATGAAGTATGGCTGGCTAATCCCTAAACCTCTAAAATGGTATGGCTGGCTGATTTCTAAGCCTCTAAAATGGTATGGCTGGCTAATCCCTAAACCTCTAAAATAGTATGGCTGGCTAATCTCTAAACCTCTAAAATGGTATGGCTGGCTAATCCCTAAACCTCTAAAATGGTATGGCTGGCTAATCCTTAAACCTCTAAAATGGTATGGCTGGCTAATCCCTAAACCTCTAAAATGGTGAGCTTGAAGACACCACTGAATGCAGTTTTGTCTTCAGTTGTTGTAACTTTTCAAGCAGCAAGAGAGAAGAAATACATGACACAGATTTTAAATCCCTTTCAATACAGACTTATTGAATTTAGGAGTTTCAGTTGAAAAGTTTATCATTTGTAACTAATATAATTTTTTAATAGAGATATATTCAGGTGCTATTCTACTATACTCAACAATTTTCAAAGAAGGGAAAGCAAGATCACTTTGTGAAAAAGTAAAAATATTCTATAGAAGTGTGACAGTGTTCATTCTATATCCCTAAATCAGTGTAGAATTATGTGGAGACATTTGATGGTCCAGGATAGGATGCGGTGAACATCTCATATCGCATGCAATTGCTTAGAGACAGTAGTGTAGTCTTGAATGAATTTAGAATGGCACACATGAGTGATATGATAGCTGGCAATGTTTGCCTTGGATTGAATGAGAAAGAAACGATGAAAGAGAATGAATGAAATTTTATTCTTTATGGACTGTTCAAGATATTTCATTGGCTGAACAGTTTCTTATTCACATTAAATACCTATAGGGAGGAGAGTTGTGTTAAATTTGAAAACATTTTGCCCTTCTTTTGTTTTCTGAGAATTGATGCTGTGAATTCAAAAGAACTACTGCTCCAGAGGAAGAGAGAATGGAATTTTGTAAATGAACATGTCTTTATGTCACCTTTGAGAAAAGTGTGGAGATTGATCAAGATGGAGTACAATCAGAATACTCGTACACTGTAAACGAAATCATTGAAGTACCTTCTTCATATATCGTCCTATAAGGTAAATTTATGCATTTATTCTCCTTCACCTAGGATGTAATTTTGTGAAATCACTTTTGTATCAATATCTTGCCTTATTGTCACCATGCTTTCTGTTGAAATTTTCACCATCTCTCTTTTCTCTTGATTGTGAGTGAAGAGGAAAGAGAAATGTTGCTCAGTATCATCAAGTCTAAAACAAAAGCTGGTAAAGTAATGCAATATGCTTGCGTTAACCAGCAAATTTGAAACTATGAGTGACTAGATTGTTCCTTTATTGGTTCTCTTAATTTCATTCTAGAGACAAGTATTGATTTATCTTGCTCATTCTTCAATCCATAAGGCATGGTTATACTGTTATAGAATAAACATTTTTCAATTATAATTTTGTGTGTAAATCCTCACAAAATGAGGGAATATCCCTCTCTCTTGTATCTTTTTACCTTTTTTGTTTACAATTAATTTAATTTATACAAAATTTGAATGCTGTTCCGGCAAGATAACATGTGTATCATGCATTTGTTTGGAATCGGATTCAAGGTATAGGACAGTTACTTTAACAAGTTTGTCATCATTATAACATGGAATGTCAACTTGTCACGTGTGCCTCTGTTATCCTATAATGATTTCTTGCTCTCATGTCCTTCAATGTATTCTTCAATGAGAGAACAAAAATAAACTTTTTTATACATTTTTTTGTTTGGTTTATTCAATAATCAATGTTTTGTTCAGTCTGGGAGAAATTAAGTAAATTAATTGACTTCAAATTGGTATGTAGGCTATTTTGCACATCCAGCTAGCTTACTCGCATTTTAATGACAAATAGTATCCCATCTTTTTTCAGCTGTTGAGTATTACAGACATGCTCCATGAAGAGACACAGAAATAGATGTACAATTAACAAGGTGATGCCCTTCAATTTTGAGAACTATCCAAATCCTCAATAGGAAAATGATTGCAGTCTATTTAATTATGCATTTACAGGATTCCTAATTCAGAGTATCATATCGAACAATAATCAGAGTCTGGATCTAAGCAACATTTAAAATATGCCCTAGATTTTCAAACCTGCCAACCCTTCTGATAGTGGTAAAAAAAAAAAAGCAAAGTTCCTTCCAAGCCTTAACAGACCCAAAGAGCTGGAGCTTATCCCTGTTTCTGTAGCGTTAAGCAGAAGAGATGATACAAGATCATCCCCTGGACAGGACGCTAGTCTATCGCAGGTTTTACTCCCCAGTCCTTGCTGGTACTCAT
>JAUEKT010292469.1:0-11325 GCA_031762655.1 Doris verrucosa | reverse complement strand
ACCACAAGTTGTCCTACTAAATCTGTTGAAACCTACTATATCTAGGTATAGTTTTCATGCAGGCCAGCACCGTGATACGCGCTAAGTGAATTTTGGGTGTGGATTCACTGGTACGCCTCTCGCTTCTCCGTTCACCACGCGTTGTAATCGAGTGACGCTATCGGCTCGCGGCGGCCTTCTCCTCTTGTCTCCTCTACCTCTTAGTATTCACTAAGCTCAAGAGCGTCAAAATTACCAAGAGCCCTCACTCCCCTTACGGCATGCCCGGCGGCGAGATTTTTGTTTCGTACGTACGATAGTCAAATCGGAGGCTGTGACGTCACGGCTGCTGCTAAATATATACCGATTTCCCTTACTATCTTGAACAGTGTGCCTCTACGTGTTGTGACGTAATGGTGTGCAACTGCTGACAGAGTCCACGGCCACAAAGAAACAAACAAAGAAAGAAAGAAAGAAACAGAAATCCAAATGTATATATATATAGATTATTATTATTATTATTATTATCTGTGTCGCTTGTATACATTTGTTCCCAATTTAATATCATAACTTGCTATTGAGTGTTGAGATGATATTATTTTACTTTAGATTACTTGACCGACATACTGCTTGATCATACACACAAGACGCACAATAAGAATTCCCTGTGAGCTCTATAGATAAATATTATATTATTATACGCTATCAAAAGAACTGCTTACTCTACTTGACAAGTAAGTGTACTATTTTTTAGAGAATAACGTCGAAATATGTTGACGATCTTTAAATGTTGTAAGCGAGACTCCTAATATATTATAATATGTGTTCATACTTATAATGCATTTAAACTTCTGTACGCATAATTCTAGCCTTGATTATAAGCCTATCTTGAAGTTAGTGTCAGTTGCTTAGCTCATATCAATGTACGCATGGACAGAGTTGGAAGTACGGTGGCCGATTGGTAAGGGCGTCGGACCGCCTCTCCCACTTCCCAGCCACCTTGTCTTTTTCAGCTTCTCCCACGCCACAAGCACCGCATCCTTGAACACCTCCTTCAATCTTTCCGTGACCGTATCTGCGTCCAATTTGTCAGCGTCATTCATCTCTAGGTAAACTGCGAGAGCTTCCCCCTCTAGATACAAAGGAATAAAACATGCCAAGTCCTCGACCTTCGTTAATTTCCCTACTAACACCACTTTCTGGAGCCACGCATCCACATCTCCCTCCCCACTAAATGGTCTAATCATATCTGTACTTATCTTAGTCGCCATTGTCAGGTTCTGTTTCACTTCACAACAGTCCGAAACTTGCGCCGAAATAGCTTGTAATCACAGAATATCCGAATAATTGCTCACCTGGCACCGCACACCATATACGATCCTCGCACCGTCGCTCTCACGATTCGACTCGCCACACGCCCCCTCGGTGCATCCTGTTCACGCTCCTTGCGCACATCCTCTGCGCATCCCGGTGATGTGACCACTAGTGACCAGAGCTAGTGACCAGAGGAGTCCGCCTTACGTCGCACGCCTAGCACATGGATCTTGTGTACCGTACACATAAACATAACAAAAAGGTCAAATTATAGTGCCTGCAATACAACGAGAACTAAACAGAAGTCCATATATTAAATCACTATGATTGGGAAATAATCAAAAGGCAAGACTGTCAATATGAATGTCACAATAGAGAAATATTTGAAATCTGTCGTTTCAAAAGAGATAAAATAGATGTTCAAACAAGATCTCATGCCGAGAAAAAAGGAAACAAATAAAATACCTAGATTCCATATAATAAAGCGGAAAACTTGAAACTTTTTTCTCAGCTTTAACTTACTTTAAATTTCAAAGCCTTCAAATATAAACAACTCATTGATTTATTGGTGTCTAACCCTTCAGCATGAGTTGATTCATATATAATTCTGTTGTTTACACCTTTGGTCTCTGTTTAGTATCTGATCCTTTGGTAATGATAAATGTAATGAAAATCAGTGTGTACCTCCTTCTCTTTCCCATTAAAAGTGCAAATGTGATAACTTATCTTTGAATGAAAATGTCAAGGCAAGACAAGAATGGATGACAAAATAGCCAATTACGAAACTAGCATGTTCTTTCATTGAAAAATGACTGATTTTATTCGTCTCAAGACTCCTGTTTCGAATAATTTCAACACAAACAAGCTTCAAAATACACATTTGCACCTTTACCACACAAATGTTGCGACTATATATTTTTAAAAGGACATAAGGATTGGTGTTATCTTTTATATTAATGACACACTAAATCAAGTTATTACTATAAATATTGCAGAGAAATTTCACTTCATACTCAGTACGCTGATTCCTTTTCAATCTACAAATTATAATATGTGCATAAGTCAAGCATTATTCAAATTCAGTACTCATTAAAATACCTTTTAAAAATCGATCCCTCAAACCCAATTTCCAATTTATGTGTAAATATATAAAAGAAACATCAAATCCTATCGACATTTTTATCACAAAGAAGTGAAGATGCCTTGCTGTTGCTTGTTATGAAATAAAGAACCATAACTCAGTGGTCCATTTTAAATGCATTCAGTATAGTTAGTAATGTCTGTGAATTAAATAGAGACAAATAAGTATAACTAGACTAACTAGAAATATGAAAGCAGACCACTGTTTTTCTGTTTGCATGTAGGCCTATATATGTTGTTTTGTTTTTTTTGGTTTTCTGTGAACATCAATCCTTTTAAGAGAATTGCTACACAATAATAATACTGCTGTAAGTAAAAAGAAATAGGTTATGAACATAAATGTATTTCAATGGTTGCAGTGTGCAGAATGAAACACATTCAAAATCACTATTTTAGAGAAAAAACATTCATAATGTCCATGAATTTGACGTTTATGTCAAGATTTTCTTAAGAATAACTGATTTGAAAGTTTGTTTTTTTTCCTTCTCCCATAAAATTGAGTTCTTAAAATCCATTGAATTAATTCTCAGGCATGAAGGCTAAGGGGCCAGAGCATCAGAGTATAGTATGAAGATATAGAATTAAAAAGAGTACTATCATTTCTCTCATAAATGTTCGTGATGAAAGAAAAAAATAGCATCAAATGAACCACGTCGTCAATAAAAAAGTACATTACATAAAAATCTGTCAAGTCAATTTCTGAAAATTAGTACCAGCCATCAGGTCACAACATATCCTTGCAATCTACCGGTAATCGAAAAGTAAACAGCTCTCCAAATGTTGAAAAGCTTTTGATTATCTAGTATTCTCCTTTTCTTGCATAATTCGATAACAACACTTTACTTCAAACTGTTCATGTTAAAGACATTCATTATATAATACCAAGATAGGAATCTGGACACTAGAAAGCCTATTTAGTAAGGGTTTGGTAATGTGAATTACTACAAACACAATTTGCTTTACTAAGAGCAAATTTACAAGCACCCTTGCTAGTATGATGCATACAATGCAAACTGTTGTAGATTAGAAAGAATGACAGTACCAAGGAATGAATGATTTGAGATAGACAATAAGTTTAAATCTTTGTATATACAGAAGAAAGTCGTGATTTTCTTTTCTTGGCATCATTCATGTTGGAGAAAACACCGTGTTAAAAAGTGTTTGGCAAGAAAAAAAATTAAATAATAAATGTGTATTTCATATATTTCTGCTTTTTTTCTTTTAAGAAAAAGAAATAGAAACACATTATAATAGATGCATTTGGGGATGTGCTTCACATTTCTATTGAGCGGATACAGCACATAGATCTTAAATTGATTTCTTAAAGACAAGAGCATTTTTGCCAGGAAGCTTCCTTTAAATCATTAATGAGGTTCCTTGAGGCAGCTTCTTCAACCTGTTCAAAAAGGCATAGTAATGAATGGGTTGGAGGAGCTGAAAGCAGCTTTTAAACTCTTCAATTCATTATCATTTCTTATATTTTTCCCTCATCATGATTAAATGTGTTGGAAATAAAACAAACATATTGACATTTGCATAATATTGTGTCTTTGCTTGACCTTTAAATAAAGTAGATAGAACCATAGTTTTAGCTGGTAATAATAAAAGCAAACACAATATTGGTATGGCTTTTTTGTTATTCCACAATATTAACGAGTTGAGATAAAGAATGCATCAATATACAGCTCTTATTCACTGTACAAATGACACCAAACAATGGCATTGTACCCTCCATAGCAGCAGTAACATAAAACAAATAAGACAAGACCCATAGCCTGCTATCTCATGAGAATACATTTTTTTTACAGTTAAGGACAGCATGGCGTGCAAAGAAGTTCACTAAAGACCTTTTTTCTAAGGTATGGTCTCATTGGCAGATACTCGTTCCCACATAAACTAGAGTAAAGCAACTGGAGTTTATTTTCTTACCACATGGAGCTACACAATAAGGATAGTGAAATTTTAATCTAGTGCCTCGCACACCATCCATCATCTGATGCTCTTATGATTGAGTGAAGTGCACGAATACGCACCATGAAATCTATTTCTTATCTACCAGTAAATGATAAGCATATAAAGAGATCATGTATAAATGCAAATGAAAACTATCAAATTAAAATATAAACAAATCTTTAAATCCTGAGTCTTAGCTCCAAGGGCTGGAGTTATCTTAGTTTTGGTAGCATGCAGTGAAAAATAACACATTTTTATCTATCGCTTTCTCAATAGCTTTCTCATCTTAGCACACTATTTTTCTTACTCAAGGAAACATGTGCCTCCAATATTTGAAACCCAGTACTTATAAGACGGTAAGACAACACTCTATCGCTACATCATAGTGGTCTGAGGGTTCTTTAAAGGTTACAATTTGCTTTGAATGAGTTACATAATTGAATACAATGTATTCACACTTCTTCTATATAGTCGACAACGGTCTTCGAATGAGATTAAAATACTACATACAGTAAAGTGAGGTACAATACGAGAAAGAAACCATTGCAAAAAGGAGTTTGTATTTAAGTAATTGATGATATTATTACAATACTGATGTTCTAAACCATTTCAACGTGAGGATCTTTTTGACAAATCTTTAAAGGGTATTTTACCATTTGACTCATTAAAATATTTTGGGTGAATCACATTAAATTTAAAACAAACTCTCATTCAATTTTGTTATTTAAATAAAGACTGATATAATTTCACGTAACCAAATATAACGTGTAAAAATGATTAATTCTGTTTAAAGTATCTTCTTTACAACCAAATAGGGATCTAATATCAACTATATATAAATTAATGTTTTTGCTCTATTCAGTTGTTGTTTTTTTAAATCCTAACTAAAACTTGTCTGCATCATAATCTATTCTCTTTTAGGAGGTGGGAGAAGGGATTCTGCTGATACAGTAATATTGCTGTGACCTCTTTAATGAAATAAGGAGAAATTGCTACATGACAAAACTCAAAGTCTAAGAACTCAAGTCATGCCAAGGGATCATATTTATTACAAAAAACATCAATCTTATATAATTGTACCTTCAAATTTAATTGAATGATTTTGTCACACAAAGAAGCTAAACTGACCTACCATTTAGTCCTTTGGCAGCTATCTAAATATTTCTGAAATTAAAGTGTGAATCTTTAAAATGCTGTACATTTAAAAGCAAATAAAAGAGAAAATTAAGGTTTGACTAAGAGATAAAAACATAGCTTTGTTATTTGGAGACGTTTGTATTAAAAGTGGCAAAGAACTGGCTTGTTTTGTTGCACATTAAGTTGAAGTCACATGATAATGCATTTGCATAATTCAAAGTCCCTTCCCCACCCCCATCAACAGTTTTTCAAAGGAAAGTGAGCTTTAACAATGAATTTCAGATGGTGAGAGCACAACATATTCCGACCATCCATTCAATCAAAATTTCTAACATTTTCACACCCAGCCATTCATCAATTTATCTCCTGAAACCAATGCCATTTGGAAATATCATTGAAAATAATCTTTTTTTTTTTTCTTCCTTTTTTTTCCTTTAAATACATCTGTACAAATTTTAAAAAATCAACATCCTGAAAATCACAGCACTGCTTTCAATCCTTGATATATACACAAAGTCAGTTTCCATGTTGGAATATTAAATTGCTTCTCATATTGCAAGAATATCAAGAATTGCATTATCACTTTTAGACTAAGGAAAGTTTAATGTAATTCACTTTTTCAAACATGCAGAAAAGCATGGTATTCTCAAAATGCACATCAGAAAAGAAATCAGCAATATCAACTTAACTGTTCACTTTTATGGCAAAAAGGAGGTTGCACCAAACATGCATCGAAAAAAACATATTCCTTTATGTTTTTAATTTATCATCTAAAATGTGCTGCTTAATATTAAACGTTACAAAAGACAATTTTATTTTTTTCAATTTGATCTGAAAATATACAAAACATGAAAAAAAATATTTTTTAATCCAACACCAATGATCAATGAAAAATGACTATCTATAATACTCTATAAATAAGAGCATCTTTCAAAGGAATGACATAATTTACAGCTTTTTGTTACGTTTGCTCATGAATCAAGGGAAATGTGGGAGAGAAGTGGCTGTAAATATTTACCAAATCATTTTCAAAACGATTGATGAAAGCACAGGCCTTGATTCCATGGAAATTTAAGACTCTGGACTGCTCAGTCACATTCTCTAGTTTTGGTGGAAATGCAGTAGAGCGAACTTCACTCACCCTCCCTGTATCCCATGACCATCTTGCGAAATCTGTCTGCACTGCTCGGCCTTACGGCAATTTTACTTTGATCGGGTACACTGGCAGCGGGTGAAGGCATGTTATAGTTAGAAGACATGGGAGATGCAAATTCAAATTGACTTTCACCATCACCTGAAGAGTGCTCTCTCTTCTCTGAATGAATATCCACTATGCTGTTTAAATTCACAACTCTTATGCGACTGGGACTTGGCGTTTTTAGCCGTCTGTTTATGTTGGGTCTGAGAATTCTATCTCTTGGTGATGTATCGCTTGATGTGGTCTTTGGTGAATTTGCAGAAGAAACTTGAGGAGGATTTGGTAAGACATGCTCATTCATGCTGCTGTCACCTCGTAATCCTTTAGGTGGATCTGGCCCAACAGAATATTTTTCAATGTTAGGAACTGTTTCGGACTGGCATTGACTTGTATCGTTGTCAAAATGTGAATGTTTTGTAAAAATATCATGAGACGCTTTTAAAGGAATATCCTTTCTTGACTGTACAGTAATGTGGTTTTCACCAGCGTTGCTTGCTCCTTGAGGTGAAATCTTTTTTCCGTTGAAGTTATAACTCGCTTTCATAGGAGGTGGCCTTGACCGAGGAGGTGATGGCTGAACAGCAGCAGTGGATGGTGTGGAAGGTAAGGACACTCTGAAGATAAAACAAGTAAAAAAGATTGTAAGTTGCCCATATAATATCAATCATTTTGAAAACATTTTCACACAAACGAAAAATGATTTCATCGAGTGTTCTTAAAGAAAATTTACAACAGACTAATAAAAAAAACAATTTTTATAAGGAACTTTAAAGTTTATGATCTGCAGTGAAGATGATGTTTCTCTTCTATCCACTATCATTGAATCATCTGAAAATTAAGGCATTTTTGGATTCACAAAATAATGACAACAACAACTTCAAAAACAACAACTACAACAAACCCATCTTAAGTTATCTTCAGTAAATTTAATAAATGAATGGAATATTGTCCACTTACTTTGTTGAAGCCGCAAATGCTCGATTTTGTACATGAGGTAATGATGTGAGGTTGTCTGAGAGTAACAATTCTTTTTCCAATGAAGCCCTTTCTTCTCTCAGTTCTGAAATCAAAATATCACTGATGAACTTTTTAAAGTAAAATATAACATATGCGAATACGTTATTACAATCAGTAGCTGAGGCTAACGTCTGAGCAAAATATTTTTATATTAATAGTAAGTCTGTACAGCGAACCAATGTTGATGGTTGACAGGTTGATGGGTAAATAATTGAATGGAACATTGACGCCATGAATGAATATGTGGTAAATAGACTCCTTTTTATAGTAAAGTTTCACAACCTTGAAACGGAAATTTGAAAAATGTTAGAATTGTGAAGTTACAGATGTGTTCTATTTTTCCACTTGGGTGATTACAGTAAATTTGATATGTAATGCATTGAGGAAGTAACTAAAAACCAGAATACATTTGTAGTCAGTTTATACATTTCAATAAGATTTCATAGTTGTATTACATGTGTAATGAAAATGAAATAAACATCAACTCAGGATGAGATTTTCCTTCTCACCCCATAAAAAACAATTAATTATAATAAAGATACAGTTTTAACAATAATAATAATAATTCAAACCTTTAAGGGATGGCTCTCTGGAAGTTCTTGGTGTGACTATAGAATCCCTGACATCAACTTCATCATCTAAACACGTTTGAAGAAATTCCAGATCACTGACTAGTTGCTCCACCTCCTTTTCTAAGGTTTCCCTTTAAAATAAATGGATAAAAATCATGTGGATTAAACAAAATCTCAATTCAAACCCATTTTGAAATAATAAATGTTTTCCACATTCCATTTTTATGTGCAATAAATAAAAATGTTTTACATCTAGCATAGTTATTATTCCATTCTCAAGACTATAGATACATCTCAAGATAACAAAACCTGAACAGAAACTTGTGGTTGGACTAGAATTCACAATTGCATAGATGCTATGTCACATCATGGGTATAGTCCCTTGTCTCCCTGAATGTTGATTTCATTTGGAAATCTATATGCACAGTTTTGGAGGGTTCTCGTCATTCAACTTTTAAAATAATGTAGGTTGAAGCCCAGTCTACAAAGAGAAACTTGTCAACTTTCTCTAATTTACGCACTGCCTCTTTGCAATTTAGTCAGCAAGAAAACTTTGTTAACGATATAAAGAAAAAGCATTTCATTTTTCATCGCAGCTTGTAAAAACAGTAAATGATAGACAGAGTAATTGAATAGTCCCATAAGAACAAAGACAAGAGAGGTGCATAGAAATAGAAAAAATCTTGATGGCTTTGTTCTTACAGGGCTATTCAATTACTTGTTTACCATTACTTATTATCTCATGCCTTGTGTCTCACTGTTTATCTAAAAACTCATAGGAAAGTTTAATCATACTTTTGTAGAAAATTTATGTATTTTACCTGAGATAAGCACAAATTTTGTCGAATTCATTGACATTTAATTTGTCATTCACAGTCTCCACTTCATCAATGACTTCATAGGACTTTGAAATCCTGTGAATATAGAAAAAGATGAAAATTATATCATCAACATAGCATTATAGTTGATTTACGATGTAGACACATATTCAGGGAATCTTTTTTAAATAAATAAATAATTAATTAAAAAACATTTTAATAGATAAATCAGAAAAGTTCTTTTAGCTTTGAGGATGCATTAGTGATGAGTGGTTGGATATATTGGAGCATCTTCCTTTAAATTCACAAGCAAAAGGAAATTATTCAAAGGCTTTTATTCCTCATTAAGAGTGCAGAAACTATCAACTGCTTTCTCATGAAATGTCATAAATGAAACTTTATTGAATCTGCCAATGTTTAAATATACAGTGCATCACGTATTCCTCGTCCCTGCTGGGACTGGCTGATTTGGACGAGGAATCCGTGAAATGAGGAATGCGTGAAACAAAGAAAATATAACTCTAGTTATGAAGAGGATTGAAGAGTGATGAGTGGGGTATCCTAAGGCTAGTTAGGCGAGCCAGGTCATAATGTGGAGGGGAGAAACAATGGTGCCTATTGTGTGTGTGTGTGTGGATCTACAACTTGGTCAGTAAGTTGTGTGCCTTGCCACGATGCCTCACTTCCGAGATGGAACATCGCTTGCATACGGTCTACCCTTGGTTATCTTGGTCATGTTACGGCAAAATTTCACTGTTCAGGCAAGGTTTATAACCCTGTATCATTGGGTGTTTTGGGCTGTGGGTGGGGAAAAGGGATGAGGAAACCGTGAAAGCGGACGAGGAAAACGTGAAAGATGTACTAGGATTAAAGAAGAGCCAAGTCGGGACATAGGGTTTGGGACGAGCGATCCGTGAGGACGAGGAATACGGGGACGAGGTATACGTGCAGGACTGTATGATCGGGGCTTACGGATACAACTGCTTGCTTTTAAAAGTCTGATTGTTATTGTTAATTGTATTTTTATTAAAAAGAAACCCTTGGAGGCATGGTTTTTTCAGGGTTAAATCATGGACTGTTCTGCTTTAAGACTGGACATCTGCCTGTGCATGGTTGGTATTTTCTTTTCTTAACTGTGGCAGACTGAAAGCTTGTTTGTGGTTTCATGAGCACGATTGATTCTCTGCCCATACAAATCAGCGTTATACTTTTATACTTAGTTATAGGGAGCGTTTGAAATGCCACTAAAACATTTCTTTCTTTTGTCTATATTTGCGTTGTTTATCAGAGACGTTCTACAATCCTGTTTAACAACCCATGAACCACAGACAAGGGGAGCAAGCCAGTGCTTTTTTGGCCAGATGATCATGAACCTAGTAGATTTGGTAGGTGAAGCCTCATTGTCAATTAATATAGAATTTGCAAGACGCAAAGCCGTCGTGATGTGTTTTTCAAATGTATAACACTTTTATTGTATTGTGCTCACTGAGATTTTTCTGCGTAGCATTTAAAAAGCATCTTTCTCTTTGGGTATAGAAACTTGGATAAACATAAGCTGTATGAATTTCAAATGTCTGAATAGCATTTTTATGTGAAAGAGAGTCAGTGAGAGCTTGAGTCAGATAGTCTTCAGAAATAGTTGAAATTTAAGAGTTGTATATTTGTTTTACTTTCACTCTTTTAAAAAAAAATTGCGACACAGATTGTCCACCACAATTTGTCTGAAAATGCTTTGAGATTTAGATACAGTTTAGGTTATTCATCAGTAAAACTTGTAACATAAACTCCATCATGTCTCCTTTATTTTTTCATTAAGTCAAGAATTATGGAGTCATTTAAGAAAAAACAAAAAAATGAGTTAGCATGAGAATATGAGTTATTTTTTTATAAATTCAAAAAAATTCTTTCCCGATATGCTAACCAGTTATTTATGGTATCTCTGTATTGTTTGTTCTTATGCTTGAAAAAAGGTTTTGCAAGTCATGTTCTAGGTTTAGACTCAGGAATGAGGAAGCTACATCTGGTGTTATGTCATTTGAGAATGATGCCTTGTATGCTATTGTACCATCCACCAAGATTCAAATGAGATAATAGTAATAAAAATAATAATAATAATAATAATAATAATAATAATAATAATAATAATAATAATAATAATAATAACACAAATTTATTGATCCAGCATAATGTTATAAGA
>JAUEKT010292358.1:0-11327 GCA_031762655.1 Doris verrucosa | reverse complement strand
GAGAGAGAGAGAGAGAGAGAGAGAGAGAGAGAGAGAGAGAGAGAGAGAGAGAGAGAGAGAGAGAGAGAGATACATGCAAAATTACAGACTCAAGGAGAGCGTTCGAAGTGAATACTTTGATAAAAAAAAAGGAGGACGCTCTTTCTTCCAAACAATAATATAAGCAACATGCTTATACATTTCATACACATAATCATAAAGCACATTATAGGTTAAGGACAAAATAAAGGGAAAAATGTCCCGGTTGTTTTTTGTTGTTTATTTTTGTTGTTTTGGTGGGTTTTTTTTACATCTAATTAATGTATTCATCAACAGCATGCGTCACATACAAGAAACAAGGTTATTGATACCATAAGAAGTAACAGCTGCTTTACATAATGGCTGCATCCATTGTCTTTGATAATAAAATACATAATAATATGATCATCGTTTTGAAAAGAATGTGTTTTATACAAATGCTCACACAAAGAGTAGGATTTTTTCCAAACAAGGACAAGAACAACGTGTACTTCACATACTGAATATAGATCTCAGGGGGTTATGATTTTAATATTGTAAGGAAATAATTATCTTTGTGCCATGAATCAAGTGTGAAACTTATCTTTCATCTTCGTTCATATTACTACCAACACACTGTCTATTGTACGTGATACACAATCCAAGTGTCATCGGTTTATATAATCTCAAAAACTACTCCTGTTATAGATGTACCGTATTGAATTCCGTGTATATATAGATCTGATTCTGTGCATGATATAATAGAAAAAATCTCAAAACTGCCCAAAACATATGCCCTTTCTTGAAATGCGTGACGAGTTTAAGTGTGTCAATATCTTATTACATGTACCAAAGACGGGTGTAAAAAGACTTGGAAGAAGGAATGTATCTTCAACAGCTCAGAAATTTTCACCTAGAAAGAGTATTTTCCGATTGGCACACGAGCTGTTATTTTGTGGATACAGAGGCAAATTTTTTTTAATGTTGATGAAAGGAAATTTGGAAGAGAACACATCGAATCACCAGTATACATGGACAATTTGTGTGTATGGCTTCATTACAAGCAAAAAGTGATGCAATGCATTTACGACATCTTGAGGCTTGAAAATGAGAATAAATAAGTAAACACAAGCTCTTCGGGCGTGAAACAAAAGTGAAAGTAAATTACAGTGATAACTGCCTAACTATCATCACCACATGGTTTGCTTTCCCTGATCTATTTGAAGCCATTTCTGGTTATTAAATGGCTTGTCCCTTGACTGTTTGAAACAACAATTGTAGTTGAAATCTCAAATAAAATTAGAATATTCACGCTGGTCAAAAATAATGTCTCTGGTAATGTATTTGCATTTCCATCACTGAGTTATTCCATGCCTGCCACTTTTTATCATGGTGAACATCCTGCTATACTTTTATAATAAGAAAGACAAAATTTAATCTTCGCAGCTCCCACCAACTCTTAAATAGAGTGCAGCATTTGTTCCAGAGGATTGTAGACAAGCGCTTTCCACAATTTGCCCATACAAAACTTCCAAAAAATGTCTGTATTGCTCTAACAAATCTTTTAAAAATCTATTTTTCTGCTTCCCCAGTCACAAGAATTGATGGTTTATGTTGCGACAACTAGCCTTGTAATATGATCTCTTCATTTAAATTACTTAAACAGAGAAATGTTCTATTTAGGCTTCACCATAACAAATATATACGATACAACTTTATCCAGAAATAAGATAACTTTTGAGAATAAGGCACATAAGCAGAAGTATACTGAAATAAACAAACAAGTTAAAGAAACATAGTCGGTGTCACCCACCATAAACGGCGTAAAATATAATAATTACATCATCCGAATGCAGAGAACATATATTTGAAACATGAAAGGAATATTGCATAATCAATAATAACAACAACAATAATAATAATAATAATAATAATAATAATACTAACAATAATAATAATAATAACAATAACAATTAGAAGAACTTTCTTCATACACCATAACATCAGTAACAATATAAAGAAGACACATTCTCACAAAATTTTCAGTAAAGTAAAAGAGGAATAGAAAAAAAATCAGAGAAAATTCTGAGTAAGGCATTTGAAGGCCAATGCTGAAAACTGAATATAACAAAGAAAAGAATTTAAACTGTGTTTAACCAACTAAAGAGAAACTGAAAACGGGGGAATGCAATATAATGATAATGTAGAGTATTTGTTTCATGATGACGGAATGTAGGAAAAGTGGTTGAAAAGAGTTGAAAAAAATGCTTGAATAAAAACGGCCAAGGACAAAGGTCCCTAAAATGAAAGAAATGAAATATAAAACTGTATCTTTCAAAGTGCAGTATGAGAGAAATGTTTCTATGCAAAAACAACCTATTAGCTTCATTTAAAAGTACCATATGCATCCTATCCACTACAAAAATAAGTGGAAAAATATATGGAAGAACAAAGAAAAACAGACTTCCCTGTGACAGCCGATTGCTTTCTTCTAACAGTTTATAAGTGAAATAAATCACAGGCCTTTGTACAGCTTATATCTATCATATACCAGTAGTAGTGATACATTAAAGGACAGCCAATAACTTGCTGATTATAAAATAATTTTGCTCTATATGAGCAAGAGTCACCGTGGTCTAGTGCTTAAACACTGGACTTGCATGCAGGAGATAGTGAGTTGGAATCCTTTTGGGGGATATTATGACAGTCTCATTTGGGGGCGCTGTTCTACGGCGACCCTAGGTTTTCGGTTAAAAACCTAAAGACCAATCTCCCTTCGGGGATGCAATTAAGTGGGTTTTTAAAATTTATTTTCTTATACATACTTATAATGTGTAACAACATTGTGGCACTGTTCCTTTTACAAATAATTAAGCGAAACAAAAATTATATTTTTGTTTTTAAAAACAAAAAGCTTCAAACTTACTTTAAGAGGAACAGCTGCCAAACTTTGGAGTAAAAGGGGGACTTGCTTGTCCCTACCCTATCCCCAACAAAAATGCTATAAATAAGATGACAATTTTATAATGCTAATGGGAGTAACTGCAGATACTTTCAATATTAAAATTACTTGCTCAAATTGAGCAGCACTCAAATTTAGGCAGGCCTGGATTACTTGAATGAAAAAGGCATACAATGTGGAATAACCTACAATAGCAAGCTTCGCAAGAGTAAAAGTAAAACCTGCCTCGGCTTTTATGCCTGGGCATGGCATTGACAAGGGATCACCATACCCTCTTGCTATGGTCAGTTAAAGATGGGGTCATGGTCATAGTGCCTTTTCCTTGGCCGTTGGCGGAGGCAAACTACAACCCCACCCTAGCACGATTCACTGTCAGGCAGGTGTACCCTGTGGCTAGTAGGCAGGCGGCTCGAGTCAGCACAGAAAACAGCCCTGGAGCTTTTCAGTTCAGCACCCTTCACAAGCCATTCCTACTTGCGTTAGGGGCCTTATAAAAAAAAGAAAAAAAAAAGAAAGACTAAACTAAGCCACAATGCAAATTCCCTTTTTCTTAAACAGCTTGTTGGCAGAGCATGGTCACTGATATGGTCTACAGTACAAAGCAAATGGGAAAGTCGCAACTGAGCCAGTTATAAATCATTTACATTAACTTATACAACAGAATTGGCTTAGGTCCTCTAAGAGAAAAACTGACTTTTCCAAATGAAGTTTACTACAGCTGACTGATTTTTCATAAAGTAAAGACATCTAATCATTGCATTTGATAATCTCAAGGTGCTCATAACTGGGTCCCATTTCACGTATAAACTCTAAACAACCACCAGTGATGTAATGATAAATGCTGATGAATCATCTCCATGAAGAAAAAAATCAAAATGAAGATGTGTATAAAACAATCTTTGTGCGCATAAATATCCTAGCTCGAAACAAGGAAGCTCGTATGAATCATTCTAATAAAACAAGACAATAAAATGTCAAGTTCTCTCACCATGACATTTTCATTTCATGCTGAAAAATTGAACACGAAAATGAAAAAAAATTACACGGGACTCATCAAATAGCTTCACAATATGACAAGTATTTAAGTCTCCAACTAAATATAAAAATACAAATAAAATATATGATAAAAGAGAGATAACACAACACTTTTGACAGCAGAAATACATTATGAGTTATATTTCAGCTGCTAGGATTGCCATACAATAAGAAGAATTTATACAACACCATGCTTTACATACAGCGTGAAATAAGCTGAACTTTTTTTATCACGGGCATGAAGGAATAGGGGTGAGTCATAAAATAGCGCGACTTTTCATAACAACCAAAAAAAAAACTGTAATTAGCTTTTCGCTATCATATAAGTAAGATTTTAGTTTCAAATTCTAACTTCATTAGTCAACATGGCGGTTTAAAAAACCAAAAAAAAAACACATAAATTAACCAGTGGTCACGATTTTCTGGATTTTGTCTATTATTATAGTGGGTAACATCTATGACCAAAAAAATTAAAGTAGACTGATCTTTCTGACATGAAAAATGAGCACTCAAAGATTTTAAGCCATTTGAGGAACCCAGCGTGAGTATTTTTTTTTTCTGAAACCCATCATATGACTTTATATCATAATACATCCATGGGTCATACAATTGACTGGCTAATGATAATGGGAGTGACAAAGGCGTATCATGCGAAACACTACTGTTCCATCATGCCTATGGTATTTCGACACTTGCTTATAATTGATAAAACAAGCTCTTTCTGATTTATACTCATACATTGTGTTGCACTTTATTTTTTAATGCACATGCATGGCAATAGCATGCAACGGACAACTATCATAAGTACGAGGGATTTGAAATATGGGCTTCTTAATAATTAAGGCAGGCCTTCCTTGAAATAGTCATTACTGTAGATTATTAGGAAGTCTATATTTTTCAAATCCATGTTTAAATTTAAAGAAACCGTGGCTAGAAGGCACACAAAGTATATAAAGTGAGAAAAACCCTCAAAGTAAATTATTAAAGTAACATATTGCAGACTTGATACAACCTTTCAAGTAAGAAATTAAATTAGCATCTCATGCTTGATTCATCTAAATACATCCCCAACATATAAGGCAGAAAATTAATATAACTCTTAAACAAATTTACAAACTTTCCATTCATACTTGTATAGAATGAGCACCATTGGAACACAACTTAAGTTTGATTCTCCACAAAAATAAAAAAAACAAAGCATAAGATTTTTTAAAGTTTCTTTACGAATCTGCATCAGATTCATACAAATATAATATATACAGTATGATTCAAAGACATTAAAAGAAAGAAAGTAAGAGATGAGGATGATAGTTCAGCTTGAAACTTCAACATTCTCCTCAAGAGAAATAATATTATATAATATTATTATTAGTTCACATTAAAGGTTGCAAACCAACAATTCAATGGCAACCTCAGAATTTGAGGTCAGGTAACTTGAATTTTGCTTTTTGTTCTGAGTTTTGAACTCGTGAATTTAATTGACTATGGGTGGATTCTCATGATTCCATGTTGATCAGTGTCCTTTCTGAGGGAACTGAGAATGAAGACTCAATTTCTACTGCAGTTTTCTTCATCAATCCTAATTACTCACTGTTAACTGCCATACAATAACAATAATAATACACTGTAAGCCTGAATCAGACTGAGACATCTTAGAAATGATGAGCAGACATGCCCCTTCTTCTGGCATGGCAGACCTTCTTTCCTTTCACTGATGCGTTCAGCCCTTGTTGAAGTCATTGATGCAACCACGCTGATGCACACCCATGGGATTTTCATTGTTTGCTATCAGTCATGATGGCCAGAAGTCATCAGTAACCACAAATTATGGCAGCAAACAAGCCAAGACCCCATAATGCAGCAGATACTAGATAGCCAGATGAAAGTGGAGATGGATAGGCCACACTCTCAGGAGACCTCCCAATAAACATTACCCGACAGGAGCTCAAGTGAAACTCCCAAGGGAGAAGGAAGGCGGGACCATGGAAAATAGCGCGTCATCGCGGTGTTGTTATCGATTCCCGCTTTTTTTTTGGTTGTTATGACGTCATGGAAAACCATGGAAAATATCTTGCAAGAACAAAATGAAGAGACCAGGGCTTTCATGGGGAACCATCAACAGGATTGCCCAGAACAAAGGAGCTGGAGATTTGTTGTAGAGGCCCTATGCTCCACAAGGAGTGAGAGGACATTTATATATAAATTAAAGTATAGGCCATGATGTAGCACATTTTAGTGTCGTCAACTTTATTAAATCCCCCCAGTTGAATTCAAAACTTAACTTTATATTCTATATTAAGAATATATAAATTGTATTCAAATTAAGAGGATTCCACTGTGTACTTGATTTCAATCACATCACTATCACATTCCAACCTACTCTAATCATCTTCTTCCTTGTGTTGCCTTTTGCCTTAACCACTATTGACAATAAAATTCCTTTCAGTTCTTTTTTTTCAATCCTTTCTCTCTGTCGTGAGCACCTCACCTACGTAGATGAGAATGGCTCGCACAATTTTCATATCCTGAATGATAAGTCATGACCCATGGTTTCATCACAAATCCAATTTTTCTCAGTGAAAATATAAGAAAAACATTTTGATGGCTGATAGACATTCTTCCCGCTTGCAAATAAAGCTCTTAGTGTTTTTGTTGTTGATGCTATCTAGAGGTTGACCTGATGCAGACAAAGTTCTATAAAATGATCTTTGACGGGCCTTATCGGCAAAGTGAACCATACCGTAATGTAATAAAAAAAAATATAGACAGTTTAAAATTAAAATTACACTTGTTTATTTACTTAAAATGATTGTCTTCTCAATTATTAAATATTTATGAAGGACAAATAAAGATGGCTCTGTTTATTTTTAAATTTTATGAAACTTTTTCTCTACACCCAGCCATTATCTCTGAAAAATTTTTTACCTTCAAATAATGCATTTTCATTTCTGTTCTCAAACATCTGATTTCAAACATCCTGTACACTCTTTTTTGCCCAGGTGGCATTCATAAATATTCAAGTAAAATACTAGTGTACAGGGTAAATTTCCTGTAATAATTAAAGTATCATTACAAGAAAAGAAAGAGTCCCCCATCCTAAGCCACTCTACTCTTGGTTTTAAATGACAGCAACTCATTTGGGGCTCCCTCCTCCCCCATCCCTAAGTACAAAGGTTAGATGAAAGCAAACGGGGAGAAACAAGATGAACAAGTAAATAAATAAATAGCGAACAACTGTTAAATAAATTAAAGATAAAAAAAACAAGAATCAAAGACAAACCATTAAAAAGAAAATGACATCGATTCTGGATTTTTATCCTTTTTTTCTTCTAGATGACATTCTAAGCTCCCAAGATGAATCAATCTTTTATAGCACATGATCTGCCCATCCATTCAATACTGAACTCTCTAAAATGCACTTTTGTCTTTGCCTGTATTCATATTTTAAGTACACATTGCTATAAAGACGGACCCATCTCAAAATGACTTATAAATGGTATTTGTAAAGTCACATTCACGTCATAACAACCTTGTGGGTGAGCTTGTCTCCTATTTAAACAAAACTCCAAACAATGTAACTCAGTCCACCTGATTCCATCGCCATCTCTCTCTGGGCTTTTGAATGGAGGAGGCAGAGGACTGACTGTCAAAGGCCCTTTGCAGCATCGGACTCATCTCCACCTTGGCACGCTGATCGATGCGCTTGAGAAAACTTCTCGATGTCGTTGATGACTGGGGTGCGACATTTCTCTGAGAAGGAGGAGGATTCGAGGGAGGGTCACTGGGAGAGGGGGGAGAGGACCTCAGACACAACGCCAACATTCTGCCAAGGAGGTGTTTCACTTCCTTTCGAAAGTTCACATTGCAAATTAAGTACATCACTGGTTTTGTAAGATAATTTAAAAGGTATAAACGTACGCTAAAGTTGTACGCTAAATCCGTATCGTACGCCAGAGGAGTCTCGAAGACCCTGGTAGCTGCACTCAGTATTGACACTACGACCAATGGCAACATGAAGATTATGGAAAGGATGGAAATAAGAGCAAACATTATGGCTTGTCTCGTGTTTTTCACGTGAAGCGGGATGATCGGTGCGTTACCGGAGTTGGTGGTGGCCTGCATACTGTTCGTTTTCTTCACCGTCACTCCAGTACCCCCTTTCAAAGGCACTCTTGAAGCATCGTTCGATGCGGACTTATACGACGAAGTTTGACTCGGGATCCATCGCTCATCGCAGTAACTCGTCGAAGACGAACTTATGTCCTCCTTGCTGACAAATGTGTGCTTCTTTGGGAATTCCCGTTTAAGGGGGCTGGGCTTCTCCCCTCTCTCCTCCGCCTGTTTGTCCGCACAGTAAGACAGGGCGATCATGCAGTAGGCGATGGTCATGACCACCAAGCTGAGGGTGAAGGGAGACAACATGCACACGTAGTGCAATATGTTGAGCCACTCGGGCATGCTCGGGTCAGGCCCGCACGCCGTTCCTTTCACGTCCAGATGCTCCGTGGAAACGGCTATTATCCCATGAACGGAAAAAGCGGGAATCGATAACAACACCGCGATGACGCCGGAAATCCCACAGTAGAATCCGGCCTTCTTCACGCCAAACTCGTCGTTGGGCCGGCAAACCTTCCGGTAGCAGTCGTAGACGACGCATATCAAGGTCAGGGGTAGCTGCGTGACCAAGAACGACCTGAGGAATGCCGTCAGCTGACAGAGCATGGAGACTTTGTAGGTGTAAGGCATGACGAGGTTGAGCAGCTCCGAGACGGAGCCCAGAGTGCAGAAGACGAGGTCTGAAATGGCGAAGAAAATGACGAAGAAGTTTGACGTGGCCCTCCGCGAACGGCATCGGTAGATGTAGCAGACGACCAGATTGCATAGAAGACAGACCACCAACACTACCCCCAGGAAGATGAAGATGGGACAGTAGGCCACCACCTTGTCCCTGTTCAACTCGGACACATCCGGAATCGGAGCAAAGCGTATTGGTGGGACCGGTGGCAGTTTAGTCACATTTTTGGACTCCGGCGGCAAGTGAATGACGTCGTCGTAATAATTGTAGGGAATGTAGCCACCTGCAAAGTCGGTAGCGTTGTCATCAGGATCCGGCTCTACATTCACTGCATCCGTATCCTCCATCATCTTGGCATGATCCATGGATCCAACTCACAATGCATGGGTCCGATTCAGACTTAAGGGATCCAATTTACATTCATTCAGGGACTTGAGTCACAATCCAGGGATTCAATTTGTAACCAAGGGGATCGAAGCCACCAAAAGAAAAGAAGGGAGACAAGGTTCGATTAGCGACGTCAGTCTCCTCATCTTGGAGAATTGTAAGCATGATGATGTATCCTTTCCATTAACCTTGGGCCAAACTATCTTCGAGAGAAATTGGCGTCAGCTGGTGGTGATTGTCTGCGTTCTCAGAGTCTCTAACGTTCCTTCACTCTGAAAAGAAACAAAGAAAAATAAGAAAGAGATGTGTATCAATATTGTAAAAATATGCTCTCAACGAGCTGCAGGGATAAATTTCAATAGTCTAGTCATGTTTCACGCGAAAATAATTGCAGACTGCCAGCAGTAAAAATGTATTGGATAGAAACATTATTTGTATATTAATTTTTGTTAAAGTATATGAAGAAATTTGGATGAAAATAAGTGAGTGAAGGAATGGAGTGACAGAAGTAAAAGGAATAAATAACGGAAAAGAGTAAATGAAGGAAACAGTGAATGAAGGAAAGGAGTGAAAGAAAAATGAATAAATAAAGGAAAAGAGTAAATGAACGAAACAGTAAAATGAAGGAAAGGAGTGAATGAAGTTATGAGAAGAAAAGAGTGAAACCAAGAAAAGAAGGAATAAACAAAAAGAGTGGATGAGGGTGGAAAGTGAATGAAAGAATAGAGGAAAGCAGAGAACATGTCACTCGTAGGTTCATGGGAAGGAAATTGGGCGTTGGCTGTCGCCTCCACTCACCACACAAATGCCCAGCCACAAGTGTACAATGTAACAGCAGGATAGACAAGAAAAATGAAGAAGAGGGGGAAGTGGTGGCGATATATGACCACAGCGCCAGGCAAGGGCCCAATGCTGACTAACTTTACCAAATGAAATTCGGGACCTCAGAGCAATAAGGTCCTACGTGTTTAGTGATGGTCGGTTGGTTTGAACTTTATCCCCTCTTCCATGTCATGTTTAGTTTGTGAATTAAAAGGGGTAGGCTAGATCTATACCAGAATAACAGTACATATAGGTTGTACTAATATGATGCGTAAATGTATACTATATAATGTAGATTTAGATCTAAATCTAGGTATCAAAATCTAGTAATTAGTATGGATTTTGAGAGAGGAAATATGTAAATTATTAGCCTAATAATAACGACAACAATTATTTACAATAATTGACCCAAAAATCAAATTAAATTCAGGACACAGAATTTAACACGAAATTTAGGCCAGATTCATAATAAACTGTTAAAGTATTGCTGAATCTTAAAAGCAGAACTAATCATAATAGGCCTATATAAATCTACATTTACTAATAAAGTGACAGTTAAAGGTCAAGATCTAGATCTAGTCAGCGAACATGTTGGTGATGCATTGATATGCAATTGAAAACAATTTATAGATTTTAGATTAGATCTTTAATCTAACTCAATTTTAATTTTCTAGTTCCTTTTCGACAATGCGTATTGTGGCGGCTAGGCCTAGTCATTATCTATTCGGCCTACGCACAATTTCAAAGTGCTTTTCTCAGATAGCGCCTTTTTGTTTTAAACATGGTGTGAAGTGTCAGTGGACAAAGACACACACGGGTGAGAAAGTAGTGACGAAGTGAGACAACACACAACACACTGTGCTTCCTATTCGGCTCGGCTGGCAAGGTACATGAATGAAAACGGGGACAGCTAGGAGATCGTCTGCTGAAACGGTGAATGCTGACTGGCGAGATTGTGAATGACCGCTGTGTGTTCTATTTCCTCTACACACACGGCACATATGCGAACACACACAATCTCTCTCACACACATACACACACAGGCTCACACACACACATACACACACAGGTTCACACACTGTCCGAACCAATCAAAATCAAAGGAGACAGTGGTGGTGGTGGTGGTTGGGGTTTGTCGTCAGTGGCGGGGTCGAATCAGTGAATGGCCGTTTGTTGTGTAAGCGCCTCTGTGTGTTCAGGTGTGTGTGTGTGTGTGCCTTTCGGTGTGTTTGTTTTGGCAGGAGGGCGGTGGCCCCAGCGCATGTGTGACGATCTGGAAAAGGGACGAGAGGGGGGGGGGGGCAGCGAGAGAGAGAGAGAGAGAGAGAG
>JAUEKT010292247.1:0-11330 GCA_031762655.1 Doris verrucosa | reverse complement strand
TCCCTCGAGCGATCCAATGTCTCCGCTTTCCAGAGAGGATCTGCCAACTCAGGAAGAGGAACCTGCGTTAAAAAATACGGTGCCCAGTAAATCGACCGGCGGTTCGACCCAGTGTTCGGCCGTGTCTTGGGAAGAAGACCCTGACGAAAAGCATCGCTGTGGCGAAACGACCCGAGTAAGAGTAGAGGCAAACGGAGAGGAAAATTCTCTCGGTGTAGAAAGAACGCAGAACAAGGGCAAGAAAGCAACAACGCCACAAAGCGCCTTCGAGTGCGCAATGGCGGGTGCAGGTAGATACGAAAATAGCGATGAGTCATCGGAGGATGTGGAGGAGAAAGGGACATCGCCTATTGCTGAAACGATGGTTGGTGAGGATGTTCGTGCAAGGGTGACTCAAAGAGCGCATGGGACTTCCTCCGACACGAAGGGCGCCGACCTTGTGCGAAGAGCAGGTGCGATGCGGATGGCCGAAAGGGAATCAGGCCTGAACCAAATTGAAACTGGACACGCGATTGAGGGAAACTTCCATCAGCTGAATCACGGGAAGGAGGAAGATTCGTACTCACGAAGACAGGGCTGTGATTTACTAAGCAATCGATCAAGAAGTACGGCGTCGTCTGAACCAAGGGTACTCTCAGACTTTCAGTGTGAGCCGACCACCAATGCTACGCCATTGCACGGTGAGAAATGCGTCCTCCAGACTGTATCTGATATCTCCGGGAACGAGAGCCAGCTCGCTGTTTGTAACTACCCAGGCAGGTCTTCCGGCCACCTCATGACGACGGAAACGATAAGCAACGTTACTTTTTCTACGCGTCCGTTCAGATTTCTGCATGAGCTTTTCGTGTGCGACGAATTCATGCCCGCTGCCAGGACTTTCCACGCCGTCAACAGCTCGTCAATGTGTCCGTCGCTTTTTGTCCGTCCATCTGGAAGGCGTCAGATTGCAACAAACGTTCGCGAAGATGGAAGCGCCGATGAATTCAGCTCAGAGATTCATGAAGATACAGCACATGTCGTGACGGAATTGAGACAAGACTCAAGAAACCGTTCCGGAGACAAACGACTTATCTGCGGTTCAAATTGCGAAGCTGTTAATGTGAGCAAACCTCTAGTGCAGGAAGCAATTAATGTGCCTGCAAATCGTGATAAAGGGCCGTCATCTCCGACAGCTGCCCCCAAATCCGTCTTTAATCAAGTCGAACGTTCTTACAACATAGCGGTTGAAGAATCAGTAACCCACCAGGAAAGCAGAACGGATCAGCCTTCTCAAAGTGAGCATAAATTAACCGGGAATGTACCCGTGTTAATAATAACTCAAGAAACTCCCCCCGTCGCCTTTGCGATGTCGCGTTTGTGTCATTGGTCAACGGGTGCTAACTTTCTGAATACCATACGTAACAGTCTGCGATGCCCTGGCTTTGGTTTGAGGCACGCTCATGGAAGCACCATCGTAAGTTTCGGAGGGAAAATGGCTGATGCTCGCCATGGTGGTGTGTTATTGACTCCGTCGGTTCCGCATGACGGATATTTGCTCCCTGTCAGATCATCGTGTCGTCCAAGAGCAACGATCACGGAGCTAAACGGACGTTGGCTAGACATAGATATACTACACTCGGTCGACGGACACGAGCTCTTCGCGGAGCAACACTTGGGTAACCCCTCTGCCAGGAATGTTGCCTCACCCAATCACGACCATGGTCGTAGAGAAGCTCTTTGTTCACCTACCTCTGACAACCCTTGCCAAGAACATCTTTGCGACGGTTGGCTGAATCGTTCTGTTGATGAAGCTGGTTTCGGCAAGTCTGGTTTCGCCGATGTTACAAATGCACGTCAGGAAGTCTCACATGCTGGATCGGAAAAGGACGTGAATAAAGGAGATAACAAAGAAGTGATTTCTAGCTTTCTGTCGGGAGAGGAATACGAAGAGTCTATTTTCACAGCCATAGCCTGTATCGGACAGCGCTCGCAAGGAGCCACGAACACATGCTCCAATAAATTTTGGCAAGAATTGAATGAGCGACAAATTGAAGCCTGTGGGATGGTCAACACAGTTGAACAAGGCCCGACGAATGCAATTTCCACAAAATCGGAGAAATTTGCACCTGGTACGGATTTCGTTAACCCACATCAAGAAGTTGACATCGTGGACGGCAATAAACACACAGAAGTAGTCATAAATCCAACTTACCATGCTCAAAGTGCAAGTGAGTGCAGCATTTCGACAGCGTCTCAGGCCTACTCGTCCCATCAGTTTTCCGACGCCCTTACAACCGTCCACAGCCATTCCCACACGCAAATCTCAGACGTTTTGCTTTGCGATGAGAACAGCAAGGCTCATCTGACGGGGCAACTGGACGAGTTCGAGGAGGCAGCAGACAATGGCTGTGGCAAATCGTTGAAGCAAAAACCAAAGACGATTTCCAAGAGCAAAGATGTTCAAGTGATAGAAGACGCCAGGTTTGATCATCCCCGGCAAAGACCAACGAGACGATTCGAAAATGACAGTCAGTCTTCTGACGTCATTCCATGCAGTGAATATACTAATGTTCTGAAAAAAATCGAGGCAGGCACAAAACGACCAAACCTATCGATACCGCAAACATCGTGGAGACCTACCAAGGGAGACAATATCGTCAACGTTTCAGAAACAGAAGGTAACCCCGTCATTGCTGACGTAAGTCAAAGGAATAGCTGGCTAAACTGGAAACCGTCTGATAGAACCAACACTTGGTGTGCAACTAAGAAATCTTGCTTGAGCGGCAACCAATTCAGGGGGAAGGAGACGGAGAGGAAAGAAGCTTCCTTCGTGTGTTTCTCTCCGCCTAGCTCGTCAACGATTAAAACCTCAAGGACGTGGCGGACAGACGGCCATGAACGCAGACACGAACCTGCGTCCCAAGAAGAAGTGCCGTGTGTCGAACAGTCCACCTGTGACCGATGTGAAAAGGACGAGCCCTTGGGGGTCAAACAATGGGCGGGTCCATTCAAGATAAATGACGGCGTCGATACAGAGCAAATTGGAGAATCTCCCACGACGGAATGTTTCGTTCCACGAGTGAGTTTTCAAGACGGTGTAGCCCAGGCGACGTCATCATTCGCAAACCGCATTGAAAGTTTTGGTCGATCTGGTTTGACTACAAATACGAGCCCGACAAGTCCAGAAGGTATTTCTCCCACCTCAGGAAACGTCTCCAACAGATGGACGAATTCGCACCGAATGAGCAAGACAGCGGACTTTGGCGGTGTCAACAGATTTGACACGCCGGAAAGTTTACAGAGTCTCGTTGAAGACGGAGGTGTGCCGGTCAGAAAACCAGTTTTGTGGCCGCCTTCCAGCCATCACTATCAAGATGACGAACGGATGAACAGTCATGACCAAATCGTCTTCCATACTCACCAAAGTCCTCGTCGCTTGGTTAACACACCGGTCAAAGAGCCATGCCTTAGAGGTCGACATCCGATGTGGGAAGCGACGAAGCCGGAAATACCCCCAGGATGCAAAGTAGGAGAGGATCCCCAAGAGCCGAAGCAAACTTCTAAGATGGCTCTCTTGCGAGGATCGAACCGCCGACCTCGGGAGACCCAGGCATGCCCCCGAAAAGTTTATTTCAGCCAGGACAACCAAAACCGGAGAAATCAGAGAAACTCGGCGGATTGCCTTTCGAGTCCCAATAAGGGACACTGCGAGAACAACTGTTCCGGCAGCTGCAGGAATTGGTGCTTGTTGGAGTCCCGTTCCGATGGAAGCGTGCAGGAAGAGAGCTGCAGCAACGAAAGGTATTTCGACACCCGGGGGTACATTGAAAGCCTCATGGCGTCTGGAGCCAACCACGCCTCGCCCTCCGTCGCCAGACCGAACGCTCTCGCGGGAAGAACACCGCGGCCGCCGCATCTCCACCGAGGGGGCTTGTTTGTGTGCAACAACTCTCAAGAGAGCGATGCGACGTCGTGGTCGCTGTACGAGACGGATCCGTCTAAAGCGCGCGGTGTGAAGAGCATGATGGCCTCGTGCCTTGTGGCCGCCCTGGAGAACGTTCTCAGGAAGCAGTGCTCGCGGAAATCCCGCGTGGGCGTGGGTGAGGATCGCCCGTACCACCACGCGCATGGGAGACGCAGACACCCCCAAAACTGCTGCAGGGCGCACAACGCGATGAATTTGAAGAGCCCCGAGGGACATCACCAATGCGACGCCTGGAAAGTGGACAGAGTCAGGTTGCAGGGCTCTCCTCTGCACACTTCCGGTGTTGGGTGTGAGACGAACACCCTGGCACAAGTCAGCCCCCTGCCCATCGACGAAGAGAGCTCGATAAACGACTTGAAGGCCGACACGAGCGCTTGCCTGGGAAGCGAGTACACCATCGACGCCTTCGGGTCGATCGCCCTGTCGCCCACCAGCGCCGCTGCCGGTCCGTGCCAGTACCAGTTTCGGAATCGGACGCACACCTGCGATAAGACCGCCAAAGCCTCGGTTTGTAAATCGGCTTGCAAATCCTCGTTCTCCGAGGACGGCCTCCTGTGTCATCGCAGCGATTCGAGCTTTCCCAAACGCCGCAGGTCTGCTGTGGACGTTGTGACAACCTCGGAGATGGAATTCGATTTTCAAGGAAGAAATTTTTGCAGTCAATGTCCTCTCAAAGCAGAGGCGTTAGTAGGTACTCCTCATGATATGAATCAGCGTGATGCAAAGAAGAACTCCTGTTGGCCGTATGCAGGTATGAGTTGCGTGCCACCTCGCGAGGGAACCAAAGTTCCTTTCCTAGCAAGTCAAAACATCGTCAACGAGCATCAACTAGAGTCAGTTAAGTTCAATTACAGTATGAAACACCCTCGAAAAGATACCAAAGTAAGCGATGAGGATGGATTGATGAGAGAAGAAGGAGAGAAGCAACAACAACAACAGCAGCAGCAACAACAACAACAACAACAACAAGAAAATGGAAATAAAGCTTCATTTTTCAGCGAGAATGTGGACATCTCTATCAAGTGTCGTGCGGTCTGCCAAGACGAGGCTACCGAAACCTGTGCACACCACTCTCCAGGTAGGCCTAGGAGGCTATCCAATCGTGTCAACGTTCATTTGCACGTGGACAGCCCGGAGTCGTCGAGCTACTCACTCCACTCGCCCTCACAAGAAGGAAAGAAGAGCCCACTGACGTCACACGGGGAAGTGGCGTCGTCAAACGACTGTAGTAAGCAATTCCGGCAGGAGACGATACCGGTACCCTCGGCTCTAGAACCCCAGCGACAGACACTACCACCGCCCGCCACCAGACCGTCTAGAGTCGTGGCAACCAACGGTTTCCTACAGCGAGGCCAGGTCAAAGTCTATGAGACCCAAGGCGTGGACGAAATGGGTTGTAGCGACGGCAACAGGAACTGTTTGGGACAGCATGAAGGCACTTTGGACGCAGTGACATCGGTTTCATCATCGTTGCAGTGCCCTAGCGATGAGTTGGAAGAAGATGCTACCGGACAGCTTGAGCAACGATCGGAAGAATGTGAAGTAAACTTCATTTCGCCGTCCTGCTCGTCCGATCCTTTGAGCGATACAGAGATCAAGGCGATTCTCCACGAGAACAAGCCCGACAGAATCGATTTGACTGAAGTACCGGCATGTCAAAGTTCAAGTATCAGTGAGATCAACATTGATCCTGAGAAAGAGATGGGAAATTTTCAACTTTTAGAAAACCAAGCACACGCTAAAGAAGAGATTTCATCGCATGCAGTTCAACACTCGTCGCCGTTGATGTCAAGAGCGAGAGCGGGGTGCAGGAGTTTGACCGAAGCAGACTCCGACACAATCACAAGTAACAGCAGGTTCGCACGATATCTCGAAATCGTCGGTGACTTGGATACCGAGGTACGTATAATCCGACAAACTGAGGACTTTGGGGTGGGAGCAAAATTGCCGTACAATTCATGTGAGTGGCCACCGGATTCGAAGAGCACATATCGATCATTGGCCGTGGAGAGCAGCACAGAGCCCAAGGATCTGGGAATTGCCCGTGGCTTGACTCCAGGCCGATCCCAAACTAAAAGAGGATGGCACGTTGGCCATGAAACGCTGCCGTTGTGTTCTGGCACAGACGGACGTTCAGGAACGCACGATACGCCCGAAGACGATCATCGAAGGACAAGGGAAGGGGAAGAAGTGGAAGCCGTGGGAGCGAATAGCCAGAGGCTGGCGCCACAGGCAAGTTTTGATGGGCAGACTACCAGTAGAGACGGCATGCAAATGATGAGGCAGGAAGGAGCCGATGGACCTGTGATTCTGCGAGGCGAGGGGCAACTGATGGACAAAAAAAGTAGCCGTCGGCTGAATGGCCAGCGATTGAACAAACGTCCAGCGACAGACATGCTTAGACGGGAGGAAATAGCAATGGGATCCTGCAGAAGCCCGGAAACGCCGAGCGAATTGGAGCTAACAGGGTTTCGAGGATGTAGTGAGCAGCTGCTAACGCAGGACATTTTTACGGATGTGAATTCAGATGAAACCCATAGACAGGTTAAGACGTCGGAAATGCACGGGGCAATGTCAAATGAAGATCTTAATGAAGAATCAGTTGCGGTAGAAATTCTTGAGTCAGTGGTACCCAAAGAACCTGATAATCAACCCAACGCTTTTGAAATTGATCATTCTGTGAGTTATACTAAAGACGTTGGTGAGCATCTAAAGACACCAGTGATGTGTAAACCAGTACCAGTAAAAGAAAGCGATGGACAACCATCATTGCAAGACACATCTAAACCAGGAATTGCCGATGCACCTGATGAAGAACGAAAACAACTGGACACATTAGAATTGATATCTACTGAAAAAGCTAAAAGACGGCCAGAAACGTATGGACTTTCTGAAATAATAAAATCTGGAAAAGTTGATAAACTTCAAGGAACACCGGACGTTATTGAACTAAGGATTTCTACGGAAGTCGAAAAACAAAATTCGGTAATAAACACTTCTCAGGCAGAAACTAGGCAGGTAGTTTCACCGTCGGTAAATGCTCAACAGGGTGATAAATATCCAGCGACAATGGGAGTTTCTGAGCCAATAATAACCAACGTTCAACAGGCAGAAATGCTGGCAACTTCTGATTGGATGCTAACTCAAGGTGCCGATGGATATCAGCTCTCGCCAGAAATATCTGACCTAAGTTTGATTCCGGAAGTCAATCAAAGATCAGAAACGTTAAAACGTTCAGAATCACGAGTTAGTGGAGAGCTTGGAGGTTCTTCAAAGAATTTGGACATTTCTGAACCAAAGTCAACTCAACTAGTTGATGAACAAGCAATGCCACGAGAGGTTTTTGGACAAAAGCGTGAGCAGGGAGTGCAATCACAGTCGTCGGAAACATCTGACACGGCCGTGACTCAAACTCCCTCTGACCAATCAATGACACGAGAAGACTTAACGATTTCCCTGTCACAAGGGGCATCTGAAGAACCTCTGATGACAGGAAATATCGTACACGTTTTGATATTTCATAGAATCGAGAAACAAATTCTGGGGTTGAATATGGCTGAGCAGTCAGGACGTGAACCTCAATATTCCAGACTTCCACCACTGCTACCGACACCAACACCAACATTATCATCATCAGCAATAACGACATCAACATCAAAAGGCGCCCCGAAGCCTTTGGAAAAAGACGAGCAAGCAGAACTATTGGAAAGCAAAGAAGAGTTGAAGAGCCATGGACGATATGAACAACCCCATTTACAAGACAGCAATCGGTCACTGGAGACTCTAGCGACCAGTGAGCATCTCAATGCCGAACCGTGCTATAACTTGTCAATGCTTCTGGAAGACAGGCCGGATCAGATGGAAACGGATAACGTGGCAGGGCTGCCAAGCGTCAGTCGTCTAGAGGGAAGTAATAAATGTGAAAAAGCAAACAGTCAAGACAGCAAGGTACTTAAGAAATATGGAGAAGAGATCATACAAGAAAATGGGCAAATGCGTGACGTTCGTGAACATTGTGACCTCGAAGAGCGCCCAAAATGTCAACATTTATCAATCCCCACCTGCAGCGTAGGTAGTGCAAAGGTGCACGGAGAAGATACGTTTCATCCTCAACATGATCCTAAGTTTGGCCACTTACCTATGGGGAAAGAAGTGGATGTTTCAGACAAATCGGCACCATCAGCGAATATCAGAGAGCCCGTAGAATCGGACGTTACTTTCACGCAAGACCATTCGGACCAGAAGACCAATACGGACGCCAAAACAAATGATGATGAGATTTCAGAAGGCCGGTTGATGCAGGACGACCTCTTGACGCTGTCGCCGAGACAAAGCCAAGCTTCAAAGTGGTTAATTCGCGAAATCCCAGATGGACCAAATTATACCCGTCTTGGCGATACGACATCTTTTCTCCTTTTCACCGCAGGGCGTGTCGATACGTTGTCTGAAAAGAAAACCATTTTGAGCAATCCTTCATGTACCCAATGGCCTCATGACCTCGCTGCTTTCCAGTTGAAAGATGATTCACCAACCTGTCCAGGGAACGACTGGCAAGAAGGGTTCAATCAGAAATCCCTGCTTCATGGTGTTTTCGAATACAAAGAGGATTTTATCAATAGATCGCGTCTTGAAGAAGTGTCGTCACTCCCTGTTAACACGAAAGCATCAGTCACAGAAGGCTTGCCGATCAATTTCCAAAGCGAAAATACTCTAAAGCTGGAACCATCAACGCAGCATACTCGGTGGTCTGCATTCGACCATTCGTCGGCCAACTGCTACAGAAATGCGGTACCACCCATTTGGCCCACCGGAACAGAGCAAATTGAACAAATTGGCCACAGAAAACACGACTGGTTGCAATGGAAAAGCCATAGCGCACCTGAACACGAATTATTAAGCGGGAAGGAATGTGTTTCGAACACTGAGGCAAGCAATAATCCTCATCAAACCTTGAGATTGTCTTCCCCACCAAGAAGACATAATCCGGGAAGCAGACCGTATGTACGCCGTCGACGAATGGGATTCGCCAATCGCTTTCATCCCTTCTATAAGAACGGGAAGACCCGATGCCGGAAACACGTCGAGGAGCGGGAAAAGCGGGAAATCCCGTTGTCCCCGCAAGCTGAACTCAAACTCCTGATTCAGACTCTTCGTGGAGACGCCAGCCGCCCCCCGAGATCCACATCGTCGGCCTGCGGTGATTTCCAACGCCGCACTTCCGGCCGTGAGGTCAAGGGTCACGGCAGTGGCCACGGGTATAGTCACGAGCTGGGGCGCTGTTTCAGTTCTCCCATCAACGACGACGTCGGAGTCATCAAACCACATGGGAGTTATGGGAAGACTCGGATGCAGTTAGATGCCCAAACAGGCAAAACCACGAGCGGTTCACAAACGTTTTCCAGTCGGGACAGTTATGTGAGCGGACTGAACGAAACAGGAAAACTGGGTTACAACTCCTCTCCAGGCAAAGAGCATAAGCAGGAAATCTCGAATCACGGGGAAATGAGAAACATTGAAGCTGGCGAAAATTCGTGGCTGAAAAATGACATTGATCATTTAGGAAGGACCACTCACAATTTGCACTTCTGGGACTCTACAGGTAGTCGCGTCAGCAAAGATGATGGGATTTGCAGTAGTGAAGGAACCAATAGAAAATCTATAAAAGACCAGTCAGGTGAATCCAAAATTGTGGAAGGTTATGGCAATCATAAGCTGATTTCCTCTAGCTCCCTCAAAACAGGCAGGAAGGAAAGCCATTTGAGTGATCACCTTCCAAAACGAGAAAGCTACGGCCAAAATTTGACAGGAAATCACCGATCTCGCCCCACGCCCAGAATCAGCGACAACTCCAATATGGTTCACACCTCCGATGACAATGGCACTGAAATAGAAGGAACAGAATTTCCATATTCCAATGAATTGAGCAGAAACGCGTATTACGCGTCAAAAATGTCTCTCCGTTCAAATGCAAACCAGTTGTATAAAAACGCCCTCGGCGTGTCTACACAAGAAAATCACATGTCCAATGACGTCTTTGTTTCATCGCGCGCATCCAACGCACCCAACAACCTCTCCTCGTCTTCATTTCCAAACAGCACAACGAGAAACCTGCCACATCGGCTACCGTACCCTAAACAGGAACTAGAAAATTCTTCCGCTCCCGAACGAACCCAGATAGACGAAAGATTCCCGACGGATCCGCATTGCCAGTACTCGTCTTCCTCCGCCAAATCGCCCTTACCCGTTCAGATCGAGAAAGGGCATCCCAGCGAGATCGTGAGAAACTTTATGACCAGCAAGACCCGGCCGGTGCAGATACCCGTTGATGTGTACTCGATATCCTCCCGACGATCCGCGAGTAGCGGCGGCAAGGAATCGGGTACGTCTGTCAACGAGACCCGGAAGGTGGCCATTTCCGGTCCGGTCATGAACCTCAGCGTCCCGGTCTTCCACCACTACCAGCATCAACAACCACATCATCGCCACCATCATCATCGTGATCAACAACAACATCAACATCAACACCAACAGCGGCATCAACATAAACCCAACCACCACCACCAACACCAGCACCACCAACACCATCAGTCTCACCATGGCTATGACCAACACGAGCGCCCCAACTGTCAACAAAGAGTGGCCGCAACTCGCATATCTGACAACTCTCCAACGGCGGTAATTAGAGTAAGACACAGATCGTCAACACGAGAGCGGACCACGCTCGGCAGAAATCTGAACACCACAGACGAACTTTGCGGATTTATCAAACGTAATGAAACGCTTTCTCCTTCAGCGGCAAGCGCTAAAAGCACCAAAAACGTTTACGGCCATAGCGATACGCGGCGTCAGGTGTCCGACAGCGTGAAGTCCGATAGTCGGCGGTTTGTCTGGGACGTGGAAGGGGGTCGTCCATTCGGTGATGCCGAGCAACTTCCGGTTGAAGACCAACAACATCAGCAGAAGCATCATCATCATCAGCAGCAGCAGCAGCAGCAACTGCAGGACGAGGAATTGAGACAGCAACAGCAAAACCTCTGTCCTCAGCGCACCTCAAATACTTTGAACCGATTCAAGAAGAAAGTGCAAAAGGTCTTCGCCTTGCGCAAAAAGTAATGAAAACTAATGTGTGTAATAGAAACAGTAGTGTTGCAAGGGAATGATAACATATTTGAAAGAGAAATACAAGCAAACGTAAAACAAACAAACGAATGTTAACATCTGTGATATCATTATGTTAAACATCTGTAAAATTAAAAAGACATCTGGAATTGAACACTAAACGGCTGTACATCTTTTATTATCATCATGTATTTTGTAAATCTTATCGTTCCACTCCTCCTCCTCCTCCTCCTCCTCCTCCTCCTCC
>JAUEKT010292136.1:0-11334 GCA_031762655.1 Doris verrucosa | reverse complement strand
AAGCAACAAGGAGACAGAGAGAGATTGCAAGCCATCCGACAACGAACGAAGTCCCGGAATGATCTGCAAGCGCTTGACAATGGAAGACATCTAATACTAAACTACTGACGGTGACGTACAACAACAACAACGATAACGACAACAACAACAACAACAACAACAGCAGCAGCAGCAGCAGCAGCAGCAACAACAATAACAACAACAACAACAACAACAACAACAACAACAACAACAACAACAACAACAACGGGTCAAGCTTGAAGAAATTCCATACGATAATAAAATTGTCGGACCATGTCGGGTGAAGCGGCGGGCAACCGGTTACGGTTTCACTTACAGACCGCTCGCCGTTTCGTTACGGCGTGTGACGCCTTCTTCAACGCCATTGCTCGCGGCGACGTCAGAATAGCTGACCAATGCATCCGCGAGTTTCCCATAGCGGTGAACCAACTTTTCGTCGGTGGCAAGAGAACTGCTCTGATGCTGGCCTGCGAACGGGGCTTCGAGGACTGCGTGGAGCGGCTTTTGCGAGTGGACAGCATCGACATCGGTGCCGTGAACGCGGAAGGATGGACGGCGCTCATGTTCGCGTGCCAATTCGGTCACGCCGCGTGCGTTCGCCGCCTCGTCCAATCCGCGCGCGCAAAGAACATCTATTCGGCCATCGTCAACTCGAGAACCACGTGTCGGGATGGATGGACAGCCCTGATGGTCGCGTGCTTCCACGGACGCTTGGAGTGCGTGCAAGTTCTCACCGCCGTAGCGCAAGAAGAACAAAATATTGATGCAACAATTGACGTCAATTTAGCCAGCGGAGCGGGAATGACCGCGCTCATGTTCGCGTGCCACAAGGGACGCGTCGAATGCGCTCGTTATCTTCTCGATCACGTGCCAGACGTGGATTACAATCGAGCAGACGGTGACAAATACACGGCGCTGATGATCGCGTGTCAAAACGGTCACTTTGGTTGCGTCGAGCGCTTACTCAAACTCCGACACATCGACGTTAACGCGAGGAATGCGTCTGGTATAACGGCCTTGATGTACGCGTGTGGCAACGGCCACGTTGAGTGTGTCGAATGTCTACTACGGGTCAGGCGTGTAAACGTCAACGGTCGCGATGCGCGTGGAACCACGGCTTTGATGTTTGCTTGTAGATTCGGGCGTGCCGCCTGTGCTGATCTTCTAGTTCGGATGAGCAAGTGCGTTAATGCTAACGTTAAGGATGACGACGGATATACGGCGTTAATGATGACGTGTTTGGACGGACACGTGGAATGTCTCAACAGTTTGTTGGTGAATACGACTACTGACGTTAACGCTGTTAATAACGACGGTCTCACTGCGCTGATGATTGCCGTGAAATGTGGTCAGTTGTCGTGCCTAAAACGACTAGCTGCGGTAGAGAATGTAGACGTTAACGTTAAAAATAAGTATGGGAGGACGGCGTTAATGATCGCATGCATCGAACGTCGCGCTGATTGCATGTATAGACTTCTAGAGATAGCGAACATCGACGTTAACGCCACTGACCTAAACGGGACGATGGCGTTAATCGGTGCCGCCGAGCTCGGTTTTACCGAAGGCGTCAGCCGTCTGCTTCAAGTCCAAAACGCCGACGTTAATGTTAACGCCACGAGTAAGTACGGCCTGACGGCGCTCATGTTAGCCTGTACCCGAGGACACCCGGAGGTCGTTAAATGTCTCCTCCAAGTCGACGCCCTGGACGTTAACGCTAAGGAGGCGATAACGTCCAGGACGGCGCTAATGTACGCTTGCCAGGAAGGGCACACCGCGTGCGTGAGTTGTCTACTTCTTTCTTCTCACCACCACCACCAGCACCACCACCAGCAGCAGCAGCAGCACCACCACCAGCACCGACCACGACGGGTCGTTGACGTGAACGCGACCGATAAGAACGGCGCGTCGGCGTTGCAGCTGGCCTGCTACTGCGGTCATCTGCAGTGTGTGGACGCACTTCTCCGGCTGGCTGATGACGTAGACGTGAATGCCGCCACGTGCGGGCGCCGGGACAACCGTCATCGGATGACCGCTTTGGAGCTGGCGTCCTGCCAGGGACACGCGGACGTCGTGCGCAGACTTTTGGAGTTTGAGGTCGGGGAGTGCGAAAGCGTCAACGCTCGGAGCGTTGCTACTACTAACGCCGCGGAGGGAATCAACGATAAGAACAACAACAGCAACAACATCAACAGCAACAACAACAGCAACGCGTTGATATTGGCGTGCCAAAGTGGTGCGGCCCGTGTTGTAGCTGTCCTCCTGCAACGAGCAAACGCGATCGATGTGAATGCCAAGAACGCACGAGACGAGACGCCGTTGGTAGCGGCTGCCTCGTGTTGTTGTTACCCGGGCAACGTCGAGTGTTTAGCTCTCCTTTTGGCACGCGAAGACGTCGACGTCAATGCGAAAGCAGGGGATGAAGGGAGAACGGCGTTGATGTTCGCCTCTACTTATGGGTCCATTCGATGCCTCGCTCTTCTCTTGGAGTCAGAAAAAGCGGATGTGAATTCGACTTCAGACACAGGGAGAACTGCGCTGATGTACGCGTGTATTAAAGCCCATGACGAATGCGCCCGACGCCTCCTTCAAATCGAGACTATTGACGTGAATGCCGTCGATCAGTATGGCTGGACGGCGCTCATGTACGCATGTGGTCGTCGGGAAGACAAATTTAAATCACCGAAAAGTGATCAAGCGATGATGGTAGACGACATCCTGAGAGAATTCACGTTTAAGACGTATGAATCGTCTTGGTTCGTCACCATAGACGAGTTAATTCGGTGCAAACATATCGACGTGAACATTCGAAGCAAAGACGGCGAGACTGCGCTAATGATCGCGAATCGTTGTGATAGGTTACGTCGCTCACTGCTTTCGCACAAAGGACTCGATTTAAACGCAAAGAATGACAAAGGAAGAACATTTCTGTGGTACTCAAACATCATGCCATCAAGTAACGTATCCCAGCTTTTGCGACTTGACGGTGTCGATTTGGAATCCAGAGATAAGAAGAACCTCACCCTTCTCATGTTGATGTGTTCAAAAAACGCTAGCGCTGAAGCCGTGGAATATCTATGTCAACGCATGAAAGCAGACGCCATTAACGCCAGGGACGACAAAGAGTGGACAGCCCTCATGTATTCGGCGCAAGGAACATCTGTCGATTCCAAGGGTATGGAATACCTGCTGCGTGCCGGCGCCGACGTAGATTGTCGTGACAAAAAAGGGATGACGGCTTTGATGCTGGCGAGTCTTCACGGCAATCTGGAATGGATCAACCAGTTGTTGTTGTTGACTTCTGAAGTGCGAATTTGTATCAACCAAAGAGGCCACAACGGCATGACCCCGTTCATGTTCGCGGCGGCAGCTGGCAACGGCGCCATCGTTGACCGTCTGCTTTGCGTTAATAACGTAGGTGGCGTTGATGGCGTAGGTGGCATAGGTGGCGCAGATGGCGTAGGTGGCATAGGTGGCGTTGATGGCGTAGGTGGCATAGGTGGCGCAGATGGCGTAGGTGGCGTTTATGGTGTTTATGGCGTAGGTGGCGTAGATGGTGTAGGTGGCGTTTATGGTGTTTATGGCGTAGGTGGCGCAGATGGCGTAGGTGGCGTTTATGGTGTTTATGACGTAGGTGGCGTAGATGGTGTAGGTGGCGTTGATGTTGTAGGTGGCGTAGGTGGCGTAGGTGGCGTAGGTGGCGTAGATGTCAACGCCGTTGATCGTTTCGGAAGATCGGCTATGATGTTTGCCGCTGCAAACGGCCATGTCGGATGCGTGGAACGACTTCTGAGCTCTGAGCGCATTACAGTAGAAGACGTCGATGCCCGCTCTAACAAAGGCTTGACGGCTACTATGTTCGCTCGTCGCAGAAATCACATCGGTTGTCTGAAAGCCCTGCAGAACTACCGCCGCCACCACCATCGTCATCACAAATCCAGAATCGGTGGCTCTGAAGAGGTGGATGAAGATGTATCGATTGCAAGCACAAGCCGTGCCAGCGACGAAGGCCTTAGTAGGTGTAAAGGTGAAGGAAGACGACTAGTAGATAAGCCGACACATCATGCTTTGACTTTAAGCGAGGAGGGGGCCGACATTGAGAAAGGTGTGGAAGTCAGCACAAGTCCTAGCCACGTTGATGTCATTCATCACAGAGACGAAGATGATATCTTAACCCAATGTGTTCTAACTGATAAGAACGAAAATCACGCAAAGTTGATTCCCAACACAAGTCATGCGAGCGTCGACGTTGATGATAGAAGTAACAGGCGTAGTAGTGGTAGTAGTAATGATAGAAGAAATGTGAATAGAATGGCATCCGAAGAGCAGAGACGAGATGCCACTTCAAGTAAGAATGACGAGAGTTCTCAACACGAATCGTCTTTGGGCAGGACCGATAACCACGTAGCCTACGACTCTTTCGACCCTTTGACCCTCGCCTGCAAATCAGGTCGTGACCTTCAAGTGGCGTTACTCCTCTCGGACAACGGTGACCTTGACGTCAACGCTAGAGGTCACATGGACAAGACCGGTCTGATGTTAGCCAGTGAGCACGGACACGACAAATGCGTCGCCGTTCTACTCCAACACCCGGACATCGACGTGGACCTGAAAACCAAACGGGGATGGACGTCTCTCATGCTTGCCTGCAGACAAGGGCACTCGGCGTGCGCCAATCGTCTGCTGGCAAAGGACGGGAAAGCCGCAAGGGTCAAGGGCGGGAATGACGTCACGCCACTCATGCTGGCGTGCCTGAGTGGCAACTTTCGTTGCGTTTCAGGTTTACTTCAAGAAACGACCAATAATAGTGGTTGTCGTCTTTCAGACGTTAACGCACAAGATGGTGACGGATGGAACGCGCTGACTTACTGTAGCTGTAGCGACGACGACGATGACGACGGGAAAGGTACCAGTAGAGGAAGGGTGGCCTCTCTTCTTCTCTCTCTTGGCGCGGACGCGAATATCCGCGACCAAGACGGAATGACGTCATTGATGTGGGCGTGTCTGAACGGTCACGTGGACTTCGCTTGTTCGCTGGTAAAGGAAGGTAACGTGGACGTTAACAGCACCAATAACGATGGCCAGAGTGCGTTAATGCTAGCGTCGCTAGTCGGCCAGAATCTCATCGTGCAATTCTTGCTACAACGTGAAGACATCGATGTGGACGCCAGAGACAAAACCCATAGCACCGCTTTAATGTTTGCGAGTAGACATGGTCATATAGAATGCGTTAAACTCTTAGTGAGTGTTCGAGCCATAGACGTTAACGCGCACCGGCTTGATGGATGGAACGCCCTGATGCTCGCCTGTTATTACGGCTTTGATGAATGCGCTAACTGTCTCCTGGGAGTCGACGGCATAGACGTTAACTTAGCGAACGTCGCGCAACAAACAGCGTTGATAGTCAGCGTGTCGACAGGTAAGTGTTTGCATAGTCTTCTCGCCGTAAAAAGTATCAACGTTAACGCCAGGGACCTAAAAGGCCGCACCAGTTTGCATTACGCCTGTATGCTTGGCTCTCTGAAATGTGCCAGAGGTCTTCTTGAGATCGAAAGCGTAGACGTTAACGCCGCCGATGACGTAGGGATGACTGCTTTGATGATCGCAATTGAAAACGGCCTTCTAAAATTCGTTGATCTTCTTCTCGACTCTGGAAACGCCAGTGTTAACCGTAGAAATAAACAAGGCATGACTGCCTTAATGTTAGCGATAGAGCGTGAACATTTCAGTTGCGTAGATACGCTCCTCACGCGATGCGTTAATATTGACGTAAACGCTAAAGCCCGCGTAAATCAACACACTGCTCTCATGTTTGCCAGTGCCCAGGGTCATACTGAATGCGTGAGCCAACTTCTTAGTTTTGAGAACATCGACGTCAATGCGGCTTCCGAGGAAGGTTACACCGCATTGGCGCTAGCCAGTGCCAAAGGGCACGTTAAGTGCGTGGACTGCCTCTTAAGAGCTAAGAGTGTCGACGTGAACTTTAGTCTTAACGACGGTCCCACAGCGCTGATGGTCGCGTCTTTTAACGGCCGAGTCGACTGTCTCCATCGCCTTCTTAGCACCTCCGACGTCGACGTTAACGCGTCTTGTAACGACTGGGGAACGGCGCTGATGGTAGCTTGCCAAAACGGTCACGTTAAATGCGTAGAGTGCCTTGCTGACGAGAAAGATGTTGACGTAAACCTTGCCGTGGATGATGGCATGACAGCACTGTTGATGGCGTGTCAGAACGACAACGTGGAATGCGTGGACCGCCTCTTGAACACCGGACGCATTCGCGATATTAACGCCGTAGACGCTAACTGGGGCACACCGTTGATGTTAGCGAGCCGACACGGCAACGTCGCGTGCATAGATCGTCTTCTCAAAGTCCCATCACTGGACGTTAACGTTACGTACGCGGATGGGACAACTGCAATCGCGATGGCGTGCCTCTTTGGTCATGCTGATTGCGTACAGAGTCTGATCGGTGGCGATAAACACATTGACGTTAACGTCGCCCGTAACGATGGGTCCACGGCGTGTATGCTGGCGTGTGGAAAAGGCAACTCTGAATTCTCAGAATTAGTAGACATTCTCATAAACGCCAAAGACATAGGCGTTGATCATGCCGCTACCAAAAGCAAATGGCTACCGATGCCGATGCTGGCTTGCGACAACGGGCAAACTCAATGCCTGCGTAGCCTCCTCAAGGTCGGAAACATTAACGTCAACGCCAAGGCTAACGACGGAGCCACGGCTCTGCTGTCGGCGTGTGAAAGGGGCCGTGTGGGGTGTGTGACTTCTCTCCTTCAAGTCCCACACATCGATGTCAATTCTGCCTACGCGGATGGGGGCACGCCGCTGATGGCTGCGTGCCAAAGCGGCCATGTCGAATGCGTAAACCGTCTCCTCGCCGCCGAAGGAGTCGATGTCAACAGCAAGGTGGTAGCCGACAGAGCAACGGCGCTCATGATCGCCTGCCAAAATAACCACTCCGCCGGATGCGTCCACGCCCTCATCCGCGACGGCCAGAACCTGGATATCAACGCCACCCGTAGAGACGGACTGACCGCGCTGATGATCGCGTGTGCAAACGGACATGTGGACTGCGTACGCCCACTCCTCAGGGCCACAGGCCTGGACGTCAACGTCGCCAGCGGCCAATGGGGAACGGCGCTGATGCTGGCGTGTCGGAACGGGCATCCTGACATCGTAGCCTGCCTGTTGGAGGACGACGACGACGACGACGCTCAGGGTACTACTGACGTAAACGCCAGGGACGACAACGGAGATACAGCGCTGATCCTGGCGTGCTACAAGGGCCACGCCCACTGCGTAGATCGCCTTCTGAGGGCCCAAAACATCCAAATCAACGCTGTCGGTGGTGTAAACGGCGGAGGCACCGCGTTGATCGCGGCCAGTCAAGCGGGCCATGCCGCGTGCGTGGAACTTCTCCTTGGCGCCAACACAGACGGCGTGGTGGTGGTGGACGTCAACGCTGCATGCGCCGACGGGGCTACGGCCCTCGTGCTGGCCTGTCACAAAGGTCACGCAGAGTGCGCGCGCATCCTGGTGAACGCGCCCGGTGTCGACGTGAACGCTGCCCGACACGCCGGAGGCCTCACAGCGCTCATGGAGGCGTGCTACCAAGGTCACGTGGGGTGCGTGTACTGTCTCGTGAAGGGTCGCGCCAAAGACGACCTTGACCTCAACGCTACGACTGCGGATGGCTGGACGGCACTCATGCTGGCTTGTCAGTACGGTCATGATGGCTGCGTGGATCTATTGATGGACGCTCTAGAATAGATGGACAGTCACGGTGGCCGAGTGGTTAGGGCGCCAGACTGCTGACCCAGAGGTCTCGATTTCGAATCCCATCCGCGACCGTCGTGTATTTTCCTTGAGCAAGAAAATTTATTCCAATTGCTTCACTCCACTCAGGTGTAAATGAGTACTAGCAAGGGATGGGGAGTAAAACCCGCAATAGACTAGCGTCCTGTCCAGGAGATGATCTTGTTTCACCTGTTCCGCTTAACGCTACAGAAACCTTGATCAGCTCCGGCTTTTTTTATCTGTCAAGGCCTAGAAGGAACTTTACATATTTTTTTTACTAGAATATATTAAATTGCTGTAAAAAAAATCCCTCCTTTACAAATCACAAATCTGTCATAAATGCTCTCATAGATATTCTATTACCCGAACTATTTCCTACTACAGTGCACCCACCAGAACCTATACTGCCGCAGTAATGGTTTCAAACACAGTTTTTTCAACAACAGTGTATGCCTGTGGAACAACATCCCATTGTCTACAAGAAAATTAACCTCCCTTTTTATGTTTCAGAATAAGCACAAGAAATTGAGCCTAAGACACACATGTCTCATAAATCAGTTCCATGTCCTGGAGGACGTAGGAAAGGGGGTGGGGCATGAGGAAAGACGTACAGCCAGATCTTCATCCAGTTTTCACGGTCTTGTGTGGATTATGGTAATCCATGGGTGCCTATCCTACTAAAATCGAAAATACATGTAAATCACACAAAAATAACAACGTCACCCCCTGTTTTGTGAAAGTGAGTGGCAGAAGTCGCCTCAAATGCCACGCTAGCTGTTTCGCTACTCGTTGCTAATGTTTTAATGTCATTTTCACCACATCATGATACATGTATAATAGACGTTGGCATCATGTCGTGTCATTTGTAATATACATTCTTATTTTAATGTCCTCCTCATCACATCATGATATTATCATGTCGTATTACATGCTAAAGATTTTTGTTTTAATGTCATTTTGATCACATCACAAATCACTGCGTATAATAATGTTTAAATGCCATTTCATAACATCATGTAACATACTTTTGTATTAATGTCATTTTCATCACAACATGAGACAGACGTTGGAATCATGTCGTATTATATGTTAGATACTTTTGTTTTCATATCATTTTCATCACATCACAAATCAGATCACATATTTCTGTTTAAATGCCATTTTCAGAACATCATGTAACATACTCTTGTATTAATGTCATTTTCATCACATCAGGACATAGACCTTGACAATCATGTCGTGTTATATGTTATAGACTTTTGTATTAATGTCATTTTCATCACATCATGAGACAGACGTTGGCATCATGTCGTATTATGTATTATATACTTTTGTTTTAATATCATTTTCACCACATCACAAATCACATCACAGATTTCTGTTTAAATGCTATTTCCATAACATCATCCCATATACTTTTATTTTAATGTCATTTTCATCACAACATGATATAGACCTTGCCAATCATGTCTATTTATATGTTATAGACTTTTGTTTTAATGTCTTTTTCATCACAACATAAGATAGACCTTGACAATCATGTCTATTTATATGTTATAGACTTTTGTTTTAATGTCATTTTTATCACATCATGAGATAGACGTTTGACCATCATGTCGTGTCATGTGTTATAGACTTTTGTTTTAATGTCATTTTCATGACATCACATCATACCCTTCTGTCCATATAGAGTTCACATGCTATTTCCATAACATCTTGTCATATTCATAGGTCTTTGATTTAATGTCATTTTCATCCTTTTTATAGCTTGGATTATTGCGTTCATGTCGCATCTGTGACTGTACTTATGAGCTTGTTCTTTAAACGATATGACATCTATAATGACATTGTGATTCTGGCTTTTAATAATGTTCTCATATATATCAAGTTATATAAATCTACATACATGTATATAATTATATGGTTCTAGCAATTAATAATTTCTTCATACGTATCATGTTAGCCATCTACATATATAATTATATGGGTCTGATTTTTAATAATGTTCCCATACATAGCAAGGTATGGAAATCTGCATATTATATAATCATGACAATTACAGTTCTGACTTTTAATAATGTTCGCATACATATAAAGTTATAGACATCTACATATATAACTATATGATTCTGACTTTAAATAATCTTCCCAGACGTATTAAATTATAAACATTTTTCGTATATAATTATATGGTTCTGACTTTAAATAATGCTCCCATACATATCAAGTTATAGAGATTTACATGTATAACTATATGGCTCTGATTTTTAATAATGTTCCCATCTACATCAAGTTATAGACCTCTACATATATAATTATGAGAATTATAACTTTTGATAATGTTCACATATAAAATCATGTATAACTATATAATTCAAAATTTTTATAATGTTCCCATGCATATACGTTATGGACATCTACACATATATAACTATATGGTTATGACTTTTAATAATGTTCACATACATATCAGGTTATAAACATCCATCTACATAACTATATAATATATAATGGCAATGTAGGTAAGATCATCACAAGCTTGTTTCACAGATCTATGAGGGGAAGCCTGATTGCACTTTGTTTGATTATGTGGGGTGGAAATTGTCTTGAACAGGACAGGAAGAGATGGACAGGGTTATAAAAAAGCAGCTCTGACAATTTGCATTTTATCTCTTAAAGCGCTATATTTCTCCCAAACCTGTTGGCACCAGCCGCGACGTTGCTTGCATAGAAAAAGAATAAAATTTTAACTCCACCTCCCGTCTTGGATATATTATATTATAGTAGCCGCTTGTCTTTAATTCTATTTGAAGTCCACCAGGCCCCGATGCATTCTCAGGTATAAGCTCCGCCCTTGTCCACTTCCATTGGACTATTCCATTGTCTAACTGATCATAGTAGAGTTGATTGGTTTATGATTTACATTCCAATTCCAAGAGGAGATGATCACTCCGGAGATGATTTTATTTATAGCTCGTCAGTGGCATTGCCTTCGGCCGCGGCTAAGGTTACGTCAGATTGGGCGGTCGGCTGGATAGGGTGGATGGCGGGGGAGTTGATTCGAAAAGACTGAAATCCGGGAGAATCATTTCTACAAACATTGAAATAAATTGCTGTCTTCGTCTCAAAAAGAAAAGAATAATGATACCAAAAACTTTCAAATTGACCCAGAAATAAAAAAGGTATTTGCAAGTTAGAAAATTGATGAAAAGCGCTTTCTATTCTTTTCACCACTGTCAAATCTTTATTTCTCATCCGATTTTCATTGGACGTGGACTAACATTATTCTCTGCACATTTGATTAGCTACACTTTAAATTCCACTGCTTGAATTTCCTCATCGTGTATTAGAAGACCGTCAACCTCCCGAAAGACTCCAGACAATTTTGCAACACCGACTGCGTCTGCCGTCCCTGGCCTCCGTAGGGTGTAATCTGGAGTCCTCTGGTTTTGACCAGGAGCGCTGTGATTGGCTAGCGTGACTGAGCGGTGATCTCTT